>JAQFVV010006823.1:267450-318170 GCA_028023455.1 Epiperipatus broadwayi | reverse complement strand
ATAGTCTAATTTTTCTATGTATGCACATATGTATATTTTAATTTTTAATTTTGGATTTTTTATTTTTATATTTATTTTAATTTAAATAGAATTTAAGCTTGATTAGGAGGGAATGTAGTTTTTTTTTTTTTTGTTTGAATTTTGTCATTGATTGGGTAGATATTCTGTGTTAGATTTTGTGACCAACAGGGGGGTTTTGTTAAATTTTTAATCTTTTACCAAATCTGTAATTTTTGATTATCGCCATTTTACTGTGTATTTTTTTTCTTTCTGATGAAAACCAGTCCTCTGGTTGAAATATAATATTATTTATTGGATTTATAAGTATTTTTTTTGTTTTTATATGTATTTCCTTTGCTTAGTTTGTTATATATATATATAAAGTAACATGAATCAGTTATTATATTTTTTCATTAAATTTTTTTTCTTTATAAAAAAACACTATCATTTTATTGACAGTTTATACCAGTCTCTAAACAGATATATAAAGATTTGTTTTTTCAAGTTCTCTTTTTTTTATAGGAACATCAATGAATCAATCATTTTATTCAAGCAAAATTTTATTTGCTTTCTTTTAAACCATATAGATTTTGAATATCATCTTTACTAAAGAAATTATTTAAAATTTTGTTCTCATTATATATAATGCTACTCACCATATACATTTGCTTAAGCTTCTCTGCATACAGATAAATCAGCAAATATATAAACTAATTCTTCAGTAAGTTGAGAGAATCTCTTGGTGAGCTGGTCTTGATCAGACTAGTTAAGTCTAGGTAACTGTTGGAATGCAGTGATTTCCCTTCTGTCCAGAGTAGGATAGACTTCAGGCAAGCAGCTATATAGTCCATATTTAAGGTTATATAGATCAGAGAAGTTGTGTCTTTCTTCTAGGTGCATTTAAACTCCAGCATAGTAAAATAGTAGCAGCTGTCTGTTTGCCTTCAATTATTTCATAGTCATTCTCTCACTCTGGAAAAACACCGATGCAGCTAGTAAAACTATTCTGGTCAATCATTGTAGCTAACTATTTCTCAAAACAACTACCACAGCTGCTCTAATCATTTTATCCACCCTTTTAATAATAGGGTGAAGTGACAAAAATACATTAATTAAAAACTGTTTTTTTTTTCACTAATCATTTCAAAAGCAACTTTAAAGTTTTATGAAAAGTGTGATCTACAAATATTTCTATATAGATAGAAATGATTTCCAAAAATAGACGGACAATTGTTTAAACGCATTAATTACAAGATTGCAAAGATAGATAATAGAAATTTTTGCAATTATCAGTAGATTTTTTATCATAAAGCATCCTTGTTTTTAATTTTAAATTCAGAATTCAATAAAAAATATCTATTAGATCATTTTAACTTATTAATTTATAATAAAATTTTATTTTTAATTTAAATTATTTAATCTTTTACTATGATTATTTTATTCCAGGGAAATGTAGAAAAATATCTATAAAATTTTTGTCTGTATTTATTTCTACTTTTTCTTTCAACTTTATATATATGTGCACACACACTTGTTACTGTGTGTCATGTAACACAACGGTTACAATATATATATATATATATTGAAAGTTGGGTAGAAATCCATGTAATTACTTAGATAAACTTTGGTTATGGTATAAGATCCATTTGTAAAACAACCAAATAATTCTAAAAATCATGTATAAAAGTCATAAGTTGGATACATATATTGTAATACAATATGTTTAATGAATGTTTAGATGGAAATCTTGAATGTGTGGTGTTGTCCATTTAAAACAACTTAATTGTAAAGCACATACTCTAGAATAACTATCCCAAGCCAAGAATCAAAGTGAACTGACAGACTGATGCATCCAAAAGGAGGGTCCTCTTTTATATATCACTCTAAATCTAATATTTAAGATGAGTGCTTTTTAATTAAGTTGATTTGAATGGATAACTCCACATATTCAAGATTTCCATATTGTATAAATATGTCGTTACATTAATTTAAAATAAAAACTTAAAAGCTCGCAAATAAAAGTAAAAAACTAAATGCTAAAATTCAAATGTTTGTTAAACGTATATACATTCGCACAGATGCCAAACTTTAAAAATATATTTTTTAAAAAAACAAATAAATAAATATTTGAATGTACTTTTTTATAAAAAAAAGTACAAGATTTAAAAACAGAAACAGGTATTAATTAATTCTTGTAATCTGTAAATGGAAATGATTGTTTATAAATTGTTTGAAAAGCAAGCTAGCCTTGGGCTTTTGTATAATTAAAATGATCTGATGAAAGATAGATAAGAAGAAAAGAGAAATTAGCTTGACCAATGGAAGCACTAAGCCTTGGCTCTGACCCTAACGAAAGTGATGGATTAGTGATGTTTAGTTGATTGAATCGGTGTGGATTAATATAAAAAGGGAAATACATTTTTTTCGGACAGTTCCAGCGTTGTGTGTTTGAGAGTTGTGGTAGGACGCACATACCACACTCTCTATTTAAAAAAGAAAAAGGAAAAGACTGTGATACCTTGAACCAGCTATTGCCATCTCCAGAACATTATCTTCCAATGGAGGCATCATGGGAATTAAAAACAGAAACCTGGACTCTTCTACTGTAAGCTATATTGACATGAACTCTAAATTTAAAAATAATTAAGAACTTTCGTTCAAGCTTATGAAATTCTATCTGACTTTTTTAAGTTTAAAATCAAATTAGTAATGTTTAATTTTATATGTTTTCTGATTGATAAAAATCATTTCCATTTTTTTTTTATTGTATAAATTATTTATTGTTTAAATTTTAAACGATGAAATTTAGGTTGGGTATAGACGTTGCATAGATTCGTTAGCGGTTGATTATGTTGAAGTTTTCACATTTGATTAGAATATATAGGTCAATGATATTAATGTGGGCATCTTACGATGAATGCCATGGGGCCTTGTGTATTCCCTTTCGCAATTGATGTTATCGATGATTTTGTATTTTGATCGATTGTGTTTAATTTGGATGTTTTTGACCGTGGAATCTGTGCAGCTGATCTATACTCGACATTATAAAACAAATTGTATAAAAATAATCTGTGCGAATGTATTTAAATGTTAAATTTAAGTCGGGCATGAATGGTTATATAGTTTTGTAAAGTTATATTAAGGGAGGGTAATCTTAGGTTATTCATTTTGTAGTTGAATTGGTTCAATGGATTGGATATATTTGTGTAATTGTAGATGTAGTATGAGATCTGCTATGGGCAGGATTATATATATATGCCACACACCTTCTGTTTGCCTATGGATGGGTTTGTAAGATGGCAAAGGACCGCAGTCCATTCCTATGGAGTTTTATGTTTATTGTTCTACTCGCCAACAGATGTGACATTCCTGTTGGTGGAGAGACAATGTCTTCTCTAATTCTACTTACTGATCAGATGTACATTCCTGACAGTATAGTATTTTGTGTTGTCGCATTTTTATGCTACATTGAATACATAAATGTATCAGATGGATTGGTGCCGGTTTGATTGCGAAATTTGTTGCCTAAGGTTAAATCAGGGAAGGATATTTTCTTTTCAAATGCAGATCTATGTAGTCTATTCATACTCGACTATCTAAATAAAATATTAAACTCATTGAAACTTAGTTAAATGTAAAATTAAAAGTTAATAGAAAAATCTAAAATGTTGAACTTATTCCTCAAATTAGAATGATTTTATATGTGCGTAAATAAATATTTTTATGTGTTAATTTCTGGCAGTGGCTTTTATTTATTTATATTTAAGATATAAATTAAGTTATATTTTATTATTTCTGCTACTCCACTGAGCTAGAGACTTGGGCTAACGATCTGAATATTTAAATAAAGTGGAATCTTAACAGAGAGTATCTGCCTACTCTATAAATTTTTCTAGGTTTAAATGCCTAGATGGCGCCCCATAGAGCGGATATAGTAGTTTGTGGTTAGATTCGATCTTCACTTGCATTTCGATCGTTATAATATATATGTATTATATATAATTTTATATTCAAATAATAAAACAAGTACAGCAATATAAATTTAAACTTTTAATCTATATAGGAGTGCTTTCAACTATCTAAGTAGCTAAGGTTAAAACTTTTAAAATAAAATGTATAAGATATGTTCAAAGATAATCATCTTCTGTTTTTAGTTTTCCCATAATTCATTAATTTTGACATTTCCTGCCTATTGGTGTATTAAACATTTTTTATATTTATTTATTAACATTGCTTCCTTTATTTGTCATTTGTTTTTTGTTTTTTCAATTTATAATATCTTTACATTTTTATAACTGAAATCAAATCCAAAATTACATTTTTTATTATGGTCATAAAACACTGATGCTGATATATCATTATTTTCAGTATTATTTTGTGTAGACTTTTGCACTCTTTTTAGTAACAATAAATGTTCTCTAGTCCTTCTCTTTAAAGTACAACATGAAACACTAATATTAAAATAAAGGAGACAATGTTAGTAAATAAATATAAAAAATGCTTCATAAATTGATAGGCACTAAATGTCAGAATTAATGAATTATTGGTAAACTAATAATTGAAGGTGATTATCTTTGAAGTTATCTTAGTTGACAAAGACTACTTAGATAGATGAAAGCACTCCTATATGGATTAAAAGTTTGAATTTATATTACTGCATTTGTTTTATTATTTGAATATAAAATTATATATAAGTTAAAGGAATGCAGACAATTAATATTATATATAAATATATATTTGCAAGGCAATCAATTCATATTGAAACAATAATATATGCCTTACCAATCTTAGTTTTACCTTGCCTTTTTGTTTCCTACCCTCATGCCTTATTTAAAACTTTAATTTCATCATATTGTGTGTGTACTGGGTATATTTACCGAAATCCCACCTAAATTTACATGTATAATGGGGTGCCCAGGGTTTAATAATAATTAAAATTGTTTTTAAACGGTTTTATTTTCAAACTGTCAAGTATATATTACATATATATGCTTGAACAATAAAGTAGGTCACATATTTTCATCTACACACATACTATGATAATATTTAAAATTTATCAAAATATTTTATTTAAAAGTTGTTTTTGAATCGATTTATTTGTGATGTTATTTCGTTATAATTATTTGCCTTTAAGAAATAATATCACTGAGAAATATTTCTGGAAATTAAATTCAGAAATAATGTTTGATAAATGTAAAGTGTTGTAAAATGTTATTCAAAAACATGTCATCATTTTTAAATCAGTGAGGGTAGGGAAAGAACAATAGTAGCTAATTTTAATCATATTGGCGTCAGTAGATTTGATAAGATAAAACAGTGTTTACGAACAGATTTTAATTAGAAAATGCAGTTCATGTTTTTCAAATGTGTAATAATTAAAGAATGGATTTCATCACCACAGGATTAGATTGTAATCAAGGAGAGCATATAAATAGGGCTGATTGATTGTAATTAGGATTATTAGACAGAGTTATTAATTACCCTACCTGATCGTGACAGTAAATCCAGTTTTAAAATAGTTTAACCTCAGAATGTTGGGGTAACGGGGCAATTGCTATTTTCCCTTGGGAGCCCTATGCCTCAGCCATCTGTCATTCAAAATCCGATGTCCTGTCACCGTATCATCAAATCCAACTGAACCAGCCCAAAGAAATGCTGTTCCTAAAATCTACTAACTGCTGCTGCGGAACCATGAATTAAAGAAAATCATAACTTTACTTAAGAACTTTGCTACAAGTTTGGAAATACCACAGACAGAGTTAACAGAACAAGGTAATTAAAATCAACCTGAGATCTCGGAAAACTTTGAGTTATAGCTAACAATTTTGTATATTCTTTAAATGTATTTATTTAAACATTTTTCTAATGCATGCTGAACTTGTGCTTGGGTTGATTTTCTATTATATTTATAAATGTCTTATTTCAATATGTTATGATGAAATGTATAATTAATTTCTTTAGAGTAATGCGAGTTACATAGGGAAGTTAAATGATGCATGGTTGCCATCTTAGTTTACAAACCGCAAACACACATTTCCCCCCTCTCATCATTTCTATTTAAAAGTATCTCTTATATATATGTTTTAAAGTATATTTTGCGTATAAAATTTTGTTAAATGAATATTTGTTTATCTTAAGTTTTTTTGAGAGCCTGCTGGCCATCTAAATATGAAATTCGAGAGCGAGCTATTTCTGTTCCTTAATGAATTGCCCTTTGTTTTATTAATTCTTATGAAAATTAAACAATGTTGCTTGTAAATATACATGGGTGCTGGAATCCTCCTTTTGGCAAAGGTCATCATCATTCAAATCCATTTTCCCCATATTTTACTCCACGGTTTTCAGTCCTGTGCTAAAAATGGCACATGGGAATTATTTTGCGTACATCACCACAGTTACAAAGCTCCTGGGTGCGGGCCAGGCTTGAGCTGTGAGTGGACTAGAGACATCCCAGATTAAAGGCAAAATGCCTATCCAATGCCAAGACCTTTTGTCATCTTTTAAAGTTGCATACTCATAAACTACACCCCTCCTCAGCATATACTCGCTAGCACCACCGTATATTTCTCTTTAGTTATTAAAAGAATTCTATTTAAATGAATTTCAAATCCATTCAGTGTAGCTCGATCTTATAATCTATTCATGAGCAACTCTCGATCTCCATTTAAATCTCCAATTATAAAGGTTTTAGAATATTTTAAACTCTATTAGACTTTACATGACTTGCATATGCCTACCGTGTCACTATATTTTAGACATGTTATCTAAACGAACCCAAGTATGAGGTATCATCCATCTTGTTTGTTTATTATATAACTATCCAATTTACATCACTAAATTATTTTATTAACAAATCATTAAAATCTTATTCATAAATTTATTTATTTTTTTTTTATTTATTCGGGGTGCAATATAAATTACATAGTACATTAAACTTATCTTTGGCACATCTATAAATTATTGTTAAATTAACCTAGGGTTATTTTAGATTTAGAGTCTTTTGTTTTCTCCCTGATCACCGGCACCAGCACGAAATTATACTATTAGTAGCATCAAATGTGTTATCACATAGAGGGCGTTGTGGAGTTTGGACTTTGGATTCAAACTTGGGATTTCTGGGAGGTAACTCTCCTAGTGTTGAGTTCTATGTCCCGGGTTTAAATTCTGCAATGTGTTAGTGAGATAGTCATGTTTTGACTGTTACAATATATCACATGACTTGATTTAATAAACTTATACTGCAAATGTTATATAAGGAGTGTAAAATAGCTCTTAATAAGCTTTTCTGAACATCCCTACCCCCAGACTGGTTTCTATCTGCTGGATGTCATCAGTGAGGTGATAGGATATTGAGAAATTAGATCTAAAATTATCAACTCAAGCCAGTATTTATCTAATGGTTAATTATTAAGAAATATGAAATTTTTAGACATCTGTCTTCACTATAATATTGCCATGCACAATGTGGTCATAGTTAAAGCTATAATCACTCACATGTATATATATATATATGTATAGAGTATTATCTAAATTATATTAATAAATAAATTATGAAATTATATATGTGCAAAATTGAATGAATAATGATGATCTGTGCCGATATCTTTACGTACACTCAGGAGCGAATAAAGTATTATAAGAGTTATGATTTATCATTTTTATATATGGTTATTTTTTATTTTTAATTATCGTGAAGTTTACCAATTTGTGTTTTTTAATTAACAGAAATGTAAAGTAATTTAATGCCAATATCAGCAGAGAAAATCCAAACTGAATCAATTTTAGAGTTGTTTTTTTAATCTTTTGTAACAGATAGAAAAGTTAAAAAGCTTTCCCATTGTATTAAAAATTAAAAAACTGATGTAAACTGAACTCCCTGATAAATTAAGATGGTCTGAGTGGAAAATTAGAGATAGAAATAAAAGATTTAAAATGTGTAAAAAGTGGTACCAATTGTTGCAATCAATTCACCAAGAAATTGGAAGTAGTTGATGCAATAGTGGTAGGGGGTAGTCAACTATATTGTGATGAGTGTGTTATAAAAAGTGTTTGACAGGTGCTAATAATCTCTTTAATAAATTTGGTTTACCTTGCTACTTTTATTTTTTGTTCTGCTGTAAAGTGTCTAGACAATCCAGTGTTGGCTGAATGCGGAGAAATATAGGTAAAAAATCTGTATACAACTTTATGAAAAGAGGGAGAACTTCTATGAGTTTTAGAATAATATCTCTTCAGGGTGCCACCATTACCACAAATATTTTGAAAGAAAGCTGAGAAACATAAAAATAACTAAATTGACCATTAAGATGCCAATGCAATAAACTCCCCATGTCAGTGTATTAGCCCAACTCCTTCTATGCTGCCACCATATAGCCACCAATACCAGCTGATGATGTTGAACACATCAAAGCCTACATTCTTCTGAAAAGAAGGAAAGTCCTCACCAACTTGTTATTATGCTTTGTAGCATACTTAAAAGTTACAAAGTCTAGAGATTATTAATAGGACAAAACAGAAAAAAGCTAGATGGTATAATTTTTTTTGGTTTATGTTGTTATTGTCAGTATGCCTTGATGAAATGCATTTTATTGCCTATATATTTTTATATTACATGTATTTTATCTTGTTTCTCCAACAAGTATTTGATTTTTATACTTTAAACAATCCCCCTCCCCCCCACACACATTAATTGTATAGATGTGTATGTTCTTTTTTGGTTGTTGTTGCTTGTGTGTGTGTATATATATATATATATATATATATATATATATATAATCAAAACTACCCCAAATCCAAAATTAAACCAGACCAGCATAAAAATAATATAAAAAACACAACCTAAAGTTTCACTGCTACAAGCAGACTTCTCAAGTGTAAAGAACTACAAAAACTACACAATATATATAATATTAAAAACTACCCACAAATCCATTCACTTCCCATCCACCCTTAATATTAAAAGAACTCTTAAATAAGTTAATTGCTTCAGAATAATAAATTTTCAATAATAAAGACTCTTTAATTCTTCTTTTGATTTCATTTCTCTCAAAGAAGACAACCTTAGCTTCATCAAAATCAATAGTGTGGCCTGTATCTTTTTCATGGACATACAAAGCAGAACTAAGATATCTATTTTTAACTCTACTTTTATGAACCTTTATTCTTTCATTTAAACTCAAACTACTCTGACCTATGTAAACCTTCTTACAAATAAACAAGGAATAAAATATACTACACCAGGAATAGTCTTTCTATCAAAAACTTCTTTTGTATTATTTAATAAATTATTCAATGTAACACCCCTTTTCCAAGCAATTTTCTTATTTCCAAACAATATACTATTTCTACACACAATTTTATAAGAAGACAATTTAAATGGCAAAGAAATAAAATCATATTTTTCTTTAACCTTTACATCCTTACAAATATTACTATTAAATAAAATACTTTTAACAAATTTATCAGAGTATCCAACACTCAAGTAATCTTTATAAAATTGATATTTCTGAAACAAAGCAACCCCACTAGAATTATTTAATTTAATATTTCTATGACAATAATTCCTTAAAGCAGCTACTTTATGAGATACAGACTAATAGCTATCAGGTTTAATTATAGATCTTAATTCTTTACTTTTAACTAAATGACTGCCCAATAAACAATTAGTTTCTACATTTCTAATCACCAAAAGATCTAAAAATTTTAACTTACCAAAATCTAACCCCCCTCCTTCTAACACAAATTTTATAGAAGGATCAAAACAATTAAACTCATTTACAAATTCCTCCAATTTATCATTCTCAACTACAAATAAACAATCATCAACATATCTAACAAATAATTTTACATATAAACAATTCTTTTTAATAATAATTTCCTCTTCCATAAAACTAATATAAACTGAACATACTAAAGGAGAAATAATATAACCTATTATCCAACCTTCCTTAATCTTATAAAAATTACCTTTATAAGTAAAATACATAGAATCTTCCAATAACAAAAGCAAATCTTTAATTACCTTAATTTTATTTTTTGATAAAGAACTTTTCTTAATCAATACAGACAAAAGAACATCAATACTGCTTAACCTATTAACCGACTGATACATATTTTCAATTTCTAAACTTCCAAATACCCAATTACTTTCCATTTTAAAATTATTAATCTTATCAAAAGCTTCAAAAGAAGAAGAAACTGTGTACTGACCAAAATCAACAAATTATTTTAAAAAATTAGTCAAGAATCTAGAAATACCCTCTACAACACTACCTGTAAAATCAAAAATAAATTTTAAAGGAAAACCATCTTTATGAGTTTTAATTTTCACAAACATCTTAGTTGGTATAAAATCATTAGGATAGCATTTTAAATAATCTACTCTATTAAAAAAATTTAAATTAACCATTTTCTTCATAATATCTATCAATTTTCTTTTAATCAAATATGTTGATATGTTGATGACTGTTTATTTGTAGTTGAGAATGATAAATTGGAGGAATTTGTAAATGAGTTTAATTGTTTTGATCCTTCTATAAAATTTGTGTTAGAAGGAGGGGGTTAGATTTTGGTAAGTTAAAATTTTTAGATCTTTTGGTGATTAGAAATGTAGAAACTAATTGTTTATTGTGCAATCATTTAGTTAAAAGTAAAGAATTAAGATCTATAATTAAACCTGATAGCTATCAGTCTGTATCTGATAAAGTAGCTGCTTTAAGGAATTATTGTCATAGGAGTATTAAATTAAATAATTCTAGTGGTGTTGCTTTGTTTCAGAAATATCAATTTTATAAAGATTACTTGAGTGTTGGATACTCTGATAAATTTGTTAAAAGTATTTTATTTAATAGTAATATTTGTAAGGATGTAAAGGTTAAAAAAATATAATTTTATTTCTTTGCCATTTAAATTGTCTTCTTATAAAATTGTATGTAGAAATAGTATATTGTTTGGAAATAAGAAAATTGCTTGGAAAATGGGTGTTACATTGAATAATTTATTAAATAATACAAAAGAAGTTTTTGATAGAAAGACTATTCCTGGTGTAGTATATTTTATTCCTTGTTTATTTTGTAAGAAGGATAGGTCAGAGTAGTTTGAGTTTAAATGAAAGAATAAAGGTTCATAAAAGTAGAGTTAAAAATAGATATCTTAGTTCTGCTTTGTATGTCCATGAAAAAGATACAGGCCACACTATTGACTTTGATGAAGCTAAGGTTGTCTTCTTTGAGAGAAATGAAATCAAAAGAAGAATTAAAGAGTCTTTATTATTGAAAATTTATTATTCTGAAGCAATTAACTTATTTAAGAGTTCTTTTAATATTAAGGGTGGATGGGAAGTGAATGGATTTGTGGGTAGTTTTTAATATTATATATATTGTGTAGTTTTTGTAGTTCTTTACACTTGAGAAGTCTGCTTGTAGCAGTGAAACCTTAGGTTGTGTTTTTTATATTATTTTTATGCTGGTCTGGTTTAATTTTGGATTTGGGGTAGTTTTGATTTTATATTGACTAGTTTAGCTTTATGCTTGTAATGTTTATATATATATATATATATATATATATATATATATATATATATATATATATATATATATATATATATATATATATATATATATATATATATATATATATATTGGTAATTAAATCCCATTTTAAATGTAATCATGTTTTAAGTAAATAGGGGTTTATAAAAAAAACTAGATATCAAGGGTGAGATTCGTTATGATCATTCATCATCACTGGTAAATTATGATGATTAAGTTATGATTTTAAATATAATAGTATTTTAAATAAATAACTATAAACTTATAAAAGGCTAGATTTTTAAGTGCAAGCTTCATTATGATAAGTCATCATCACTGGTGAATATTAATAATTAGATCCCAGTGTAAATATAATGTTTTAAGTAAGGGCCTATAGATTATAAAAGATAAATTTGTTGTTGTGAATTAATTGCAAAAACTATGGCTGGAATCATCATCAACACCTGTTATATTACATGAATAAATAAATTAAATAAAACGGTTTAATGTCCAAATATAAATAATAATCCTCACTATGTTTGTTTGTTAGCCATTAGCAAGAGCTTTTATGCATCTGTCAATCTATATACATAAGCTGAGCTGGTAACACTTATAAAAGTATTAAATGAGAATTTATGATATTGGGATCTTATAGTTTTATTAACACCGATAAAATATAAGAATGTCGTTTTTATTCATACAAGTGCATGTGTTGTAAAGAATGTAACAAATGGGTTTGAACCAGGTATGCTATAAACAAAAATAATATACATTTATCTAGGTTTGGACAGCCTAGTGATGCCCAGGTGAAACATATGTAAGTAAATAAACTGAATAAAAAAGTTTGATTCCCTTTTCCAACTTGATATTTAATATTTCCCTTTTGATATTTTTAAGTAGTTACAAATAGCACCAGTGTGTGCTACTATGAACTGTCTTATATATGTGGAAAAAGAAAAAGGAATGATTCTTTGTTGAAAGAATCCGTTATTGGAGATAAGCATAATGCATTTCATTGATTTCACTATAATTTTTATTCAGTTGCTATAGCTAATTTTAATTTATCTAGTGACAATGGCTAGTATATCTTATTAGTTATAATGACATCCCTATCTCAAGAAATATTCTAAATCTTAAATTATGCCAGTGATTATATCTGATTATTTTATTTTTATTTGTTTTGAAATGAGATAATTTATTTATCTCATGATTGTATTGACTAGATCAATAGCTGTGATAGTTGCAAATGGGCTGTCATTATATTTCTTTTAGTTGCAAAAGAGTACTTTGACTCACAAGAGACTGGTAATAACTATTTATATATTTAATAACTATCATAATCTTTATATATATATGCCTACTCTATTTTTTAGAAAGAAAATCAAATTGTAATTATATGAATCTGCGTTTATCTCTGTGTGATTTGGTCTGTACACAAAATGCATGCTTATAAAATGTTTAACAAAGAAATTGGATGGATGCATATATATATATATATATATATATTACTATTATGTGTAAGAAAAGGGAATGTTTAACCCGTGTGTATAGGTAGAAACTCAGACCACATTATTCAAGGGTATTTAGATGAAGAAAATTGCAAATGGAGTTGTATTGAAATTAACTTACTTTGCTTTTTTTTTATTTTCATACTTAACTTAATAAAATATGGTTTATTCATGAGTACAAATGGTGGTGAGATTATTAGAGAAAATTTTTTTTTTTTTGAAATTATTCATTTGCAAATGTTTCATCTTATTTCTTTCTCCCTCCAACAAGATTATACAAAATTTCAAATAATATTGCAATCCACTATTTGCCCAAGATGAGGAGATAATTGAGAAAAAAACCTATAGGATGATACTTTATCAGGATTATTAAAAGTTTGTTGTCATGCTGATATCTTTTCTTTATTTTTTGTTTTGTTTTGTATGTTTTGTTGCTAGTGATATATCCTTTCTGGAGAGAGTTTTCTTTTTCCAATAATATAAAGACAAGGTTAAAATTCTGCCTTTCAAAGATATGTTGTGGCCAACCTTATGATCTTAATTAGCATCGCAATAGAGTTTTGGTAAAGTAGAGGTCAGGAAATATAACTAGCTTTGGTTTGATCTCTCATTTAAACTTCAATTAGATAACTTTAATTCATTTATTTTAGAGTTTAATATTGAGTGTATTTTGATGCCATATTCTGATATGCAACAGTAGCCTCATGTTCAATTTTGTGTACATGGTATAAATTTACAAGGTAGGCATCGACTGGTACAATACATGTAACAATATCTAAAGCAGAAAAATTACAAACCATCTGGTATACTTCATCAGCAATTTACAGTATTAAAATATTTTTAATAATTATATCTATTAAAAATATGTAAGATTATATTATAGTACAAGAATCAGGAAAAGTTGTGATACTTTATATGATTAGAGTAGCATTTTTATTTCTAAATAAGAATTAGAGCAGCACTTAAAAGAGAATTTCTTTTAAATTTAAATAGCATTACTAGTTAAATGGCATGCTCGATTACTGTCTTACTAACATATAACTGTGCTCTTTTCTATTTAAAAATTATAAATGGAAATTTCCCACATGTTAATACATTTTTATCAATTTCATTCATTAAAATTGGTTAATTATACATAAATATTGAGAGCAAATGAAACTTTTAATTAATCAAAATATAATTAAACCTCAAAAAAAAAAAAATTAAAGAAAAATTATTTATTTTAACGATTGTTAAAAACACACACCCTTTTTATAATCCAACTTATATAAACTGTCATGTCAACAGCAATTAGAGACATTGTAACTCATACAATATCTAGTGTACCTAAAAGTAGTTCCACTTTTTATTTAAAGATGGCAGTCAGATATATTATTAACTAAATGGCAAGATTTCATTGTGTAATTTCAGCTGTTAGTTGGTTGTTTCAACTAGATCATAGCTTGTTTATTTATGTGAATATATAGGAAAATCTGTTATAGTTTTAATATCTACAATTATAAATATGTCTAAAATCTTTTGATTCACATAGATAAATTTTAATTGAAAAGTTATTAAAGCAGATATGATCCTTTGATTTTCATAGATATAAATTATATATTCAATTTATGAATGTTATATTTAGAGTATTAAGCTAAAAATAGATGTTTCTCAAAAGTACTATAGCATTATGACATGAATTTAATTTGCAATTGATTATTTTAATTGGTTGTTTGTCTAATTACATCATTGCTGATATTTATATAAATAAAAATACAGAAAATACTGTTATATTTCCAATATTTATATATATATATTGTACCAATCGGAATGAAAGTGAAGATCGAATCTAACCGCAAAAACAATATCTGCACTACAAGGGCGCCATCTAGGCATTTGAGCCTAGAAAAATTTATAAAGTAGGCAGATACGCGCTGTTAAGATTCCACTTTATTTAAATATTCCGATCGTTAGCCCAAGTCACTAGCTCAGTGGAGACGCAGAGATAAAAATCTATATCTTAATTTATATCTTAAATATCAAAGAGTAAAAGCCACTGCCAGAAATTAACATATAAAAAATATTTATTTACGCACATATAAAATAATATTTAAATTTTGAGGAATAAGTTTAACATTTTAGATTTTTATATTAACTTTTAATTTTACATTTAACTAAGTTCCAATGAGTTTAATTATTATTTAGATAGTCAAGTATGAATAGACTACATAGATCTGCATTTGAAAAGAAAATATTCTTCCCTGATTTAACCTTAGGCAACAAATTTCGCAACCAAATTGGCGCCAATCCATCTGATACATTCATGTATTCAATGTAGCATGATACGACAACACAAAATACTATATTGTCAGGAATGTACATCTGAACAATAAGTAGAAATAGAGAAGATATTGACTCTCCACCAACAGGAATGTGACATCTGTTGGCAAGTAGAACAATAAACAAAAAACTCCATAGGAATGGACTGCGGTCTTCTGCCGACTTACAAACCCATCCATAGGCAAACAGAGGGTGTGTGGCATATATCTATAATCCTGCCTGTAGTGGATCTCATACTACATCTACTAATTACACAAATATATCCAATCCATTGAACCAATTCAACTACGAAATGAATAACCTAAGATTACCCTCCCTTAATACAACTTTACAAAACTATATAGCCATTCACGTCTGACTTAATTTTAACATTTAAATACATTCACACAGATTTGTTTAAAAATGTTGGGTATAGATCGATTACATAGATTCCATGATCAAAAACATTTCAAAATAAACATAAACGATCAAAATACAAAATTATTGATACCGACAATCGCAGAGGGAAACTTATAAGTAACCCAATAGTATTCACCATAAGATACTTGCGTTGTCACCAATAACTTAAAAGACATCCGAATAAATACATTTTAGATACTCACCGTAAGGTATCATTATTTATCGAATGTCTATATATTTTGATCAAATATGAAAACCAAAATATAATTAACCGCAAACGAATCCATGCAAGCGTCTATAAACAACTTAAATTTCATACATTTAAATAATCTTTACAATAAGAAAAAAAAATGGAAATGATGTTTATCAATCGGAAAACATATAAAATTAAACATTATTAATTTGATTTAAAAACTTACAAAAGTCAGATAAGAGTCCGTTTTAACATTTCAGTTGGCTTGTTTATCAATTTGTAAAACTTGACGAAAGTTCTTAATTGATTTTCACAATTGTTCATTTCATATAGCTTATGGTAGAAGAGTCCAGGTTTATGCTTTTAATTCCCCCGACGCCTCCGTTGGAAGGTAATGTTCTGGAGATGGCAATAGCTGGTTCAAGGTATCACAGTCTTTTCATTTTTTTTTTTATAGAGAGTGAGGTATGTGCGTCATACCCCATCTCTCAAACACACAACGCTGGAACTCCCGAAAAAACTGTATTTCCCTTTTTATATTATCCACACGGATTCAATTAACAAAACGTCACTAATCCATCACTTTCGTTAGGGTCCGAGCCAAGGCTTAGTGCTTCCATTGGTCAAGCTAATTTCTCTTTCTTCTCTTATCTAACTTTTCATCTGACTTTTTAATTAAACAGCTTTTAGATAATTAATAAACAATCATTTCCATTTACAGATTACAGGAATTAATTAATACCTGTTTTTATTTTAACTTACGTTATTTTTTTATTAAAATATTTTTATATTTCAATCTTGTATTTTTTTATTTAAAAAAATACGTTCAAATACTTTTTTTTTTGTTTATGAAAAAAAAATATTTTTAAAGTTTAGCATCTGTGCGAATATATACGTTTAACAAACATTTTAATTTTAGCGTTTAGTTTTTTACTTTTATTTGCGAACTTTTAAGTTTTTATTTTAAATTAATGTAACGACATATTTATATATCGTTACAATATATATATATATATAAAGGCCAAGATAATCTTAAACCATGAAAACATTATATCTCCAAGATGTAATAAAGAATGTTGTGAAAGATATGCTGAACAAAAATTCTTCAGTTAACCACGTCACAATTTTTTACACCTGATTTCCACATTTGTTCAGTACCAAATTATTATACCTTCTCTTACAACTTTGATATTTATAAATTAAAGTGTAATTATACATGCACGCACACACATACAACCACATATATATGTAATTAAATAACATTACATTAAGTTTTAGAAAGTTAAATGCAATTATTCTCTTTATTACATATAAATTACATTTAATATACATAATAACATATGTTTATACTAAACAAATATAATGTCATGTGATAATAAAAAATTTTTATTTAATTAATATATAAGAACTGTACTGTAATTACTAAGTTCCATAACATTTTACATGAGGGAAACGCCCATTTCTTACTATATTTTAAATCATTTTACACATGTTATTACAGTCAGGGGAAATCTTAAAGGTCATATTAATTCAGTCAATAAATTTTAATGTAAATTGCTTTTGAATGGATTGTCAATAATTATCAAAATACAGTAGACAATAGTCATTTTACAAGTATAAGATATTATTGAATGTGGGCCTTAGAGGAAAGTTTAAATATTAATCATAATCAGAATTGGTGATTGTCATCTGACATTTATTTAATATAAAATGATTTTTCATTACATACTTATAACAATACCATTAAATATCAAATTATTAATGCATGTGTTTGTACAAATTGTATGTGTTGTCAAGCATTGATGGTCAAGAGGTCAGCGACAACTGCTTTGTAAACAGTTGTCCCGGGATAACGACTTCGCTTCCCGTTTGATGCTATGACAGATGAAAAAAAAATTGTATGTGTTAGAACAAATGGTACACTTTAACCAAAAATTATTGGAAATAATGGTATCCCTTCTATAAATTAATAAGGTTTGTTATTATTGAATTTATGCATAACATGTAGATTGACTAACACAAACATTTTGTTTAGGCAGAAAAATATAAAAAGTATGTATTCACTTACATTAAAAACAATGATGTTTAAGTAAATAATATTACAGTTAAGAGTCTGAATACGAAAGTTCATATTACATGAGACTAGGGGGAATAATTGATTAATGTGTTCCAAGATTATAATGATAAATGCATTAAAAAAGAACTTATTCCAATCACATCCACAAGAAAATTGATACCAATTTATATAGAAGTATTTACTACTTTAGTAAATTTCAACAAGTAAAACACTAAAATTGCTAAATTAGAGCTTGAGGATCAAATATTGAAACGTGGTCCAACCTTGTTACTTGTGTGCTTGAACTTTTAGAAACCGCCCAAGCAATGAAAGCAATAATTAAATAAATTAAATAAAGTATCGTAAATTTTCAGAAAGCAAAGTTTAATGCAAATAAAGTTAAATGGGAAGTGATAGATAAGTATATATATATGATATTTATAGATTGGTTTATATAATTATTATCTAACTACTTTGTTCTTTATTGTTCTTTTTTTTTTTTTTTCTGTATAAATTACGATTACCTTACTAGTTGATGGCAGTCTGCTAATTTATTATACTTTTGAAACTTTCTCTGAAATTATTTTGATAATCTTAATTTAGAATGGGAATTATTAAAAAAAAAAATTATTTACATGTATAATCAATCGTCTCCTTTTTTTTTTTGATAAAAGTATTTTGATTTATAAAATAAACTATAAAAAAGTAAAGAGAGAGAAAATTCGTTGTCTACAATTTTGTAATTAATCTTTCCATACGTTCTCACTAATTGCGGTAATTTAAAATTGGTTTTAACATTAAATAATACATAAAATTGAAAAATTATATGTATAGAAATGAATATAAACTTTTCAAGATAAAATACAAAATTACTAATTAGTTAAGCTAATTAATGGACATAAAAAGAAGAAAACTGATTAGTTCTGCCGATTAAACTACGATTAGTCATTTAAAGTCTGAAATAATCTGTATTAAAACAGTGATTATCGATCTGATCAAAAGTAGAAAGCTCTGTTATTGCGTTCTAAATTATTACAAGATATCCACTTAATAGAATATGTTAAAGTGGTATAAAAGTAATAAGTATAGTACTTTATTTGTCTATTAATTTTTGATTTCATTGGCTTACAAAACTTACTAAACAGCTCTATTTCTTGTTTTACCAAATACATAGTACTCAAATCAGTAGAAAAGATATAGGCAAAAGTTTTTTCGTGAATATGAAGTGAATTACACCAATATCTGTAATGTTTTGTTCCATGACTTCTTGCATATATCATGTAAATGCTCACAGTTTGTTAATCAATTTTGATTAGAATAGAACTTGCATGTTTTATTGAAGTGTAATTATAGAGTATTTTTCTATGTACACATATATGTTACAGAATTTTTATAACTCTAGTGTGCATATATATATATATATTACAATAAAAATAATAATAATATCGGTAACAAACTTATTATAAACAATCCTTAAATTCGCAGAAGTACTTTCATTTCTTGAACCTGAGGCAGGTTCAAGAAATTAACCAAAAGTACTTCTGCGAATTTAATGATTATTTATAATAGTTTGTTACCATTATTATTATTATTGTAATTACAATTTTGTTTTAATTAACGGACATTTTGTTTATATATATATATTAAGATGATAGTTGAACCATACCTTTCTTTTTACAGTGCTTTCGCATTTGAAGAATTATGAAATTTAATTTCCATATATCCAATCATCTATGGAGAAATTTTGCAAACTTTTTTTCCTACAGTGTTAAAATTCACTATATTTTTTCTAATATTTTGATTTTAAAAAAAATCTAAAGATGTCAGGATAATTGAAAATTCAAAGCCTGGTAAACTCAACAATGATGGACATCCATCGTTTTCTCGAAGGTCTCAAACTTTACAATATTATTGTTTTGGTAAAAAATTTATATAAAATTGATTACAGACTGCTATGTCTATAATTGCTAATTCTTCTTTATCACTTATTTTAAATATTGATAGTTTGTGGTCTTCCACACTCACAGTTTGGAGAGGTTATAAATTCCCACATGTACAACCTATAATGATATCTATCCTGGGCTGACCCAATTCTGTTAATCAAGATGTTCAGAGAGTAGAATCAACTAATAGACTATGATTATTTATACTGGAGTTATTCCAGTCATGTCTCTACATACTACTGATATCCAACATGAGTGGTTGTCGAGCATTATCGGTAAGTCAGAAAGGCCACTTTGATTTTAGTCTGAGGTTTGAAAGACTGATCAGAGTGAAATTGATTGGATGATTTGGTAGCTCAAAAAGATTATTAAATTCATTGATAGTTGTCAATTTGTATAGGAAGTTGGCTAGAAGGATGTTTGAAAGTAGAAGAAGCCATTCTATTGGTATTAACATAAGAGAACCAGAAATAGTATGAAAGGTTTCATTGATCTGAGTATCCACAAGAATGGTATGTATACTTCTGCACCTACTAGAAAGCAGTATTCAAACACAGAGTAAACAAGTACTACTTCTTCAGAAGTCCTTAGTATGGCTGTCTTAAATCTCCATGTGGATCTCACAGTCTTGGAAATAGTATTAGTTCTGGTGGCAGTTTCTTTATTATTTTTATATGATTTAAACGATAAAACAGGCAAAACTCACTTTATATATTGCCACACACAGCAAGCTAGAGTAATCAACAGATGCCAGAAGGCTTGTGCATAAAATCCCCATCTAGTGCCTACTCATCCAATATCCCCAGACTAGTTTCTGGCTTATCGCCTTCATCAGTAAGGAGTCTTTGGATCTGAGAGCATCCATTGATTACTCTAGCTTGCTGTGTGTGGCAATATATAGTGAGTTTTGCCTGTTTTAACAACAGTTATACACAAGCATAAAAGGAAGTAGTCATGTGATGTTTATTGGTTTACGATTTAAAGGAAAGAGATAATCCAATATAAATGATTAATAACTAATTTCATTAACAAATTTTAAGAATTAACCTCCTATAATGCAGTGTTTTATGTCAGGCCCAATGTTTCATGAATTTTTTATTGCATTTTGTTTATTAAACAAATAATCTTATTTATTAATAAAAACTGATTTATTTATTTTTTTATTAGTCTTTTCTATATTGTAACTGTATCTTTCTTATAGCATTGCCAAATTCATATAATATTAATGACATTTATGTTCTTTATTACTGTTTACAATGCTTTTCACTATTGATGGTTTCAATTGACCCAGAAATCTTCTTCAGAACTGTGACAAACATAATATAAATACATGAGTATATGTATATATGAATATTATTATACATGTAAATTTGTATGCATGAATACATGTATATTGGTATTCATGTATTTCTATTGTGTTTGTTATAGTTCTGAAGAAGATTGCTGGCAATCAAAACTCTCAATAGTGGGTTGTAATTAAATGAAGCATTGTAAAAGTAATAAAGAAAGTAAATGGTATTAATATTATAACTTTTCTGTATTATGTGGATGTATTGTACCATTTATGTGAAAGCAATTGAGTAAGATTCTATGATAGTTAAAGAAAGAGCTTCAATGATGTATAATAATTTAATCTTCTTTAAAGCTTAATTCTTACAATGATTTATTTATTAATTATATATGTAAATAAAAGGCAAAATATAATTATTAGTTTGCACAACTGTTTAATATTTCAACTAATGTAATAGTTTCCACCAGAAAATATAGTTAAATAAAATTATCTAAAAGTTAAAAATTGAAAGTTAATCCATTTTTCTCTCACGTGTCAAAGCATCAGCCGGGAAGCAAACCCGCGGCAACTGCTTGTAAGGCACTATGCTGACCACTCGACCACCAATTCTTGACTAAGTTAATCCATTTTTATAGTAATTTAATCAATCAACTACTAATATATTGCAATGTTTTCTTATTTATTTTTTTATCAAAACAAAGTTTATTTTCAAAATATTACAAAAAAGTTAAATAATTAATTAATTTCTTAAATAATAATAAAAAATTCATTAATTATAAAACCTTTATATATATATATATATATATATATATATATTTATATAATATATATATATATATATATATATATATATAAACAATGAGGATTGACAATTCCTCAACAAGCTTTGTGATAAATGCTTAGCCAGAGAAAGCATTTAAAATATCTCTGTCAGGAACCCCTTCTCCCAAACCCCTGACCATGGTTTAAGCTTTGGCACTCCTCAGAGAGGTGCCAGAGTAGGTTCAGACACTTTGGAAGTATATATTTTTTGAATACACATATGCAAATATCACAAAATCTCTGCCAATGGATAACATTAACCAATAGAATATCAGAAATCTATTGCTGGTATTCCACCAATAATTCTGCTGATCTTACGTTTAGATGTATATAGAATATATAAATGTATTTTTTAAAAATTAATAATAATAATAATAATAATAATAATAGTAGTAGTAGTAGTAGTAGTAGTAGTAGTAGTAGTAGTAGTAGTAGTAGTAGTAGTAGTAGTAGTAGTAGTAGTAGTAGTAGTAGTAATATGTACTAAATAACTCCATATTACCATAGGTCCTTGAAATACATAAATAAAAATATCATAAAAGATAATTAAGTCCTATGATGCATTTTGTACTACATTAGCACTTATCAATTGGCCCACATAATAGATATAAATGAACAATTGTGATCTGAGTCAGCTAATGAGTGCTAGTTCAGTCCAAAATGTATCTTCGGAGTCATTCGTTTTTTTAAGACACCTTTATTCTTGTGTTTCAAGATAATGTGTTGTGATAGAGGGGATTAAAAACATATGTAAAAGATATTACACATGAAAAAGAAGAAATGAGGTTGAATTAATCCATGTGTGTGCTTAATTAAAAAATAGATATATTAATCTTTAACCTTTAAAATTTATATTACTGTTAGAGATAATCTTTACTTTAATAAATGATTAGTAGTAATCATTAATGTATTTATCTTCAGTAGATCATATCGAATTTGGAGGGCGGGGTAAGTTTGAGATATGTAAATTAAAATGTAGCAATTTATTAATACTATTATTGTTACTTTTAATGAATAAATAAATAATTTAAAAGTTTTATAAAGTTTTGATGAAAAAAAAATTAAGAATTCTTAGACACAAGATACTTATTATAAAAGATTAGAAGTTGATTGGTTAAACTTTTTTAAAAAACGATTATTTATCTATAGAAACTATTTACTTTAACAAATGAGAAAATAACTTTTAATTTTTGAATAACACCATTTAGTAGTATTTTTTAATGAAACCCAGTCCTTTGAAATATTAAACAGCTGCCTAGACAAGTAATTGTATTTTGTTTTAAAATTATATTTTTTTAGTTAGTTTATAAAGTTACTCACATTTCTGCATTCATAATTATAACCCCACTCTCCCCAGAAAAATTAATTCATGATTATTATTAATTATTTATAGTGTGGTTGCAAACTATTCTATATTTAACTGTGTGACTTTAATTGTAGTCTATCCAGAGAGAAATGTAAACAAACAAACAAAAATGTAAAACAACAATCAAAAACTCCATTATAATTTATAAGTTTCACAATTGTTGAGCAGTTTTTATTTTGAGTGTCCTATGCTACATTTTAAAAAACAAAAACTAAAATTTGTGAATAAATTTTACAGTATGTCACTATCTGATTTTTCATTTTGGAAAACTGTATATGCTTATGTTTATTAATAAAATTCTACAGTTTATATCAAAAGCCCAAAAAAAGTTTTAGTATTAATTATATTTTTCAAACTTGATATGCAGTATTTTGGATAATATAATATTTGCTGAGTATAATGCTAAAAGGTTTACAAAATTTTACAGAACATACTAAAAGTTGATAATGATTTCAAAATATCAAAACAATTAGAGAGATTCTAATTTGTTGATCACAAGATTACTATTATGTTTTTATAATGACAAAATTTTACTGGAAAAAGCAATACAACCCAGTATATTTAATAGCAACAAATGTCAGACATCCTGTTATTTACATTATTTTAAAAATAAAAATACAATAATTTGATTTTATCTGAGAAAAAAAGTTGCTTCATGTTATGAACCAAATTCCATTGTACCCTCCCTGTTCATGGCTTTAATCCTATTGCATATACCATAATGCAATTTAATTCTACATGAATTTGGAATAACATTATTCAACATCTTTAAAAAAAATAAAATGTTCACTAGATACAATACTTCTTTCCCTCAAATTTATTGTTTCCTGGAATTTCCAATCATGTTCCATTGTAAAATAATAAGTCCCATACTTCTGTTAGTATAAAATATAAATCACAATATAACAATACAACTATTGTATAAAACAGAGAAACATTAAAATAATATAAAAAACACAATTGTCAAATGCTTTCAACTCATTTGAATTTTTCAAACATTTGATTATATTGGCCAGGAACAACTAATCAAAAAACTGTTAACTTTGCAATAATAGCACCAGAAGAATTTTTTATAGCATATGATTCCTTGATTTTACATTTTTGTCATATCTTTCATATATTAATATACTAAACTCTCATGAACAACATACATGTCCAGTAATACATTGATGAATATAGAAAGCTGAATAAACTTATCAACCACCATTGCCTTCTTATACATATATCTATAATGTTGAATATGATATTTAATATTTGTCTTAATTACACCAATATATACTGCATTACAATCTGGTTGTGGGGATATAATACAATACACAACCCTACTTTTAATCCTCTTTGCTTACTATTACATTAGAATAGTTTATTAATGTATTAAGGTTAGGCAGAGTCCTCCATACCAACTTGAAATCTTGGCTTAAAAATTTCCATTATATATTTTTTAATATTAGAAATAAAAGCTGATGACATCTGTAGTTTATTACTACAATTACATTAGTACTATTATATCTTTTGTAATGTTTTAACACAATTTATAATAATTTTTGCTTATTGTACCCCAACTTTTACCAAATCCTGCATATAACAATCTATATTATTTTTACAAAATCCTTCATTTGAACATAGGTGCTTATTGCACATTAAAAAACTCATAAAATCAGCCAATTTGTGTTTATAAGAACATTAGTCATTGGATGAACTAAGTCTCTATTATATGTATGCTCTAATACCATTTTATATACAAATTTATCATCCACATATGATATTTGAAAATCTAGATACTTAATAGTAGCATTATTATTCTTTGGCATAGTCCATACTAACCCCTTCTAGTTCTGCACACCTTCAGAAATTTATTTTTTTAACATATGGTTCCTTGTATATCAAAACATCATCCACCTATAGGAAATGCAGCATATTCACACTTTTTAATAATAAGGAGATTGCTACACACTGCACTATACTGTCAACAAACTGCTTAATATACAACTTACCATCAGATCCATAGTCCATCCCTTCTCCATTCTATATAATTGATTCCCACGTGTTATCACAATATCTTTACTTATTAAATCCAAAACATTCACTATAAAATATATTTTCCCTTGCAGCATATCATTAACCATCAGTCTACCTTGTAAAATTTCTAATTGATACAGCTTAATCTACTGAACCATACAATTCTCCTACATCCAAAGACATCAACTTATACTCCTCCACTATAACTTCCTTATCAAAATTATCCACACACTCAAATGATGAGTTAAATGTATATTCACCAAATGCAATACAATCCAAAATCCACTGATCTATAATCCTCAATAACTTCTGGTAATATGCTCTTGTAAAATTAATTATTCATCTCAGTGAAGCATAAGGCTTGTGCATTTCATATTAGCAAACATTGGTGAAATGAAGATATCTGTTGAATACACATCCCTGTATGCTTTATTAGTAAGAAATTCTTTCTGAAATTTTTAACATTCTTAATACAAACTTATGTTTAATCACTTTTATATTATAGCCTTCAATTTGTATAAATTAATTTCTCAATCTATTGTTGAAGCTTACTTTTGTATGTGTCTTTGTCCATTAAAACAAGTCTACTAGATTTATCCTCCTTAGAACAAATAAGCTCGTTATCATTTAAAAATAATATAACCTTTCTCAATGTTCCTGATTCCTATATAGCTCATCTTATTAGATAATTTATTCAATTGTGGATCTATAACTTGAACAATATTATCTTTATTAATAACATCACCATATGCTACCTCAACATCCACAACTATCTCCACTTTAGCATTCCTTCATGAACCATCCACATACTTAGGACCAAGTGATAAAATTTTCCCCACACTATCTGAAATTTCACATGTAAATAAATTAACCACTCGTTCGTTATTACTTTCCAATTTAATATGTCTTTGCTTATATAACAAAAACTCAAATTTTGCAATGAGAAATTATGTAAAGATGACAGCAATAAATGACAATTAGTGGAAAATGTACAAAAAACTGACTGAAATTAGCTGTAAAATAATAAATTTCCTAGACCTTATGTCAATATAAAAAGGTATACCAATTTAAAAGAGCAAAATATTAATGATAAAAAATTGATAGATATTCCATATGTTTTACATGTTTGTGATAAATTTATTAAAAATTTGTAGAGAGTTATATAATGTTTTATTTTGTGTTTCATAGAACATTAATAGATTAATGAATAATTAAAAAATCTATATTTTTAAAACAAAAATGTAATGTTTTTTTTCTCATGTGTCATAGCATTAGCTGGGAAGTGAACCCGCTAACCCAGGACAACTGATTGTAAAGCAGCTGTTGCTGACCTCTCGACCACCAACTCTTGACAAAAATGTAATATTGTATATCAAATTTTACATAACTGCAGATCTCCATATATAGGTGAATTGAAGTGTGGTATTTATAAATATTAAAAGAACATCAATTATTATATAAACATATAAAAAATAAAAGTAATAATGGTTTAATGACATCTGTTTTCATTGATTATGAAAAAAATAAGAATTTATTTTCAATTCAATCTGAAAATTATTAGGATTATTTATGAGGAAAAAAACAATAATAAAAGAAAAATCAAGAATGCAATCTGGGTAAATAAAAATAAGAAACCTTTTACTAACAGCAAAAGTGACAAGTTTGAATTTAATTCATGAATTTTGAAATGAAACATGATAATGTTTACTTCCACTAAATTTAAATGGTTTCCAGTTGAAAAATGTTATGAAAATAATTTAAAGTGCTACTGTATTTTGTAATTATTAATTGTAAAATTTGTTACCACTACTAATATTTTACTGTTTTATTATAATGATGATAATTAATCACTTAATAATAAATATTTTATTTGATTTATATATATATATTAAGAAAAGAAAATCACTTCTCATTCTATGGGTAAATAAATCTGTCCCTATCTTGCATGAGAGTGGTGTAGTGAAAATTACACTACAGAAATATTATTCATTAAGTGAATAGTCTAATGAATAATAAAAATTATTACTATAGTTCCACCAAATGCTGTGTGTCAAAGTTGTAAGGGTAGTAAGATTGATGCTTATCAATTAAACTATTGATTGACAATCTATATATCCTAAATATGATAAAGGTATATATGAGATTGGGATCTGGGCCAATTAATAAGTGCTGCTTCACCACAAAATGTGCATCTTGAGGATTGTACATTTTTTCACATGTCTTGAGTCATATGTTTGTGGTTACACCTCTTCACAATGTGTTAAAAGTGGATTAAAACCAGTCTCTTTCAGTATTTGTCTGAAGGCTTGTGATGATGGTATATTAGATGTGGTAATAGTTTGGACTATTTCCATCAACTTTCAGTTAATATTGAATTTATAGTAAAGTTCAAACTTTATTTAAACTTTTCAAATACATCAACTTGTTGTGTTGTCAATTTAAGTGTTATTACTAACAAATTGTTTGTATTTGAAAAGTTTAAATAAAGTTTAAAATTATTTATACACATCATTTACTGATAGATGACAGAAATAGTCCTACGTATTGTCACAGTCCCTATCTTGTGTGAAAGTGTTAAGTGAAAATTAGACTACAGAAATATACATTAAGTGGATAATCTTTAGCATAATGCATGACTAATAAAAATTATTATCATAACTGTGATATTTTGTGATTTTTTTTGAAAAGTCTACATGAAATTTAAAATTTTAATATATAATTTTATTGACTGATGAATTCTTTACAAAACACCTTTTTAAAACAGTCAAAACTTTCCATACAGTAGTGCCACTTAGTGCCAACCAGAATAATCAATACTTGCCAGAAGTCTGGTACATAAAATCCTTATCTAGTGCCTACTCATACAATATCCCTATTCTAGTTTCTGGTTTGTGGCCCTCATCAGCAAGGGGCTTTGGATCTGAGAGCACTGCACCTAAGATTACTCTGGTAATCCATTGATTACTCTGGTTGGCACTGAGTGGTATTACTGTATGGAAAGTTTTGCTTGTTTTAATAACAGTAATGTGCTAGCATAAGAAATAGTGAACATGTGATGTTTAGTGGTTTATAACAACTTTTTCTGATAAAAATGGTGTTTAAATAAATTTTTATTGTAATCTAAATATATAGATCAGCTTGTACAAACAGAAAACCTAATGTATTAATTATATATTTCTTTTTTTTCTTCTTCTATGTTTACTAAGTTGAAATATTGCTGTAAACATACGTTTTTTTTATTTTTGATTATACTTTTAATGAATATTTTAAAACGATTTAAATTATGATTTAATTTAGTGAATGGTTTTATTGCTCTAAACTTCATATAAAGTTTGAGTTCCAGAAATTCCAGTATTGAAATTAATTCTGGAACCCCATATATGAGACCTTAATACTCTATCACTAATATTAAACAACACATGATTAGAATTGATTCTCGAGCCCCATATTCCAGACCTTGGCCTCTACCACTATGTTCAATGACACATGATATAAAAAATATTTTTATGAGTTTATTATTTAGGATTTCATAAGAACAATAGTAAACTCCCCATACAGTAGTGCCACCCAGTGCAAGCCATAGTAATCAATGAATGCAAAAAGTTTCTGCATAAAATCTCTATCTGTTTGTGTCCATTGATTACTCTGGCTGACATTGGGTAGCACTGCTGTATGGAGAGTTTGCTATTGTTTTAACAGCTTGTGTAAGCATAGGATGTGATGGTCATGTGAGTCTATAAGATGTTTGTGGGTTAAAAGTGTCAGAACTGATGATGACAATAATATCCAAAAATTTATAAAATGGTAGCAAATTGGCTATTACAAAACTATTAGAAAAATTAATCAAAGTGAGTAAAAATTTACATTTATGAATACATAGAAATATTTCATTTCAATATCATTTTTACCAAAAGCCTTTAATTCAAGTTTAATTCTATAACTAGTTTTATCCATTACATGTTTATCTGTATTAATAATCTGATCAAAGTATTTATAGTTGTTAACTCCGAATTTATCATTGTCAATCGTAATTCTTGTTTTTTTGGAAGAGTCCTTGAACATTACTTCAATCTATTTAGGATTTATTGTAAATTACCTAAATAAAGATCGCGTGTAAGATGGATAGATGAAATAAGAATGTTATTGGTGTGGTATTGAGAGGATATGAATTTAGTGGATTGAAGTTAGGGATACCTTCTTTCTGCAGTGAATCGATAAGCATTGAAAATAATGGCATATATGTTGCAGTATGTGTGCAGTTCAGAATCAATAATATATAGTATACAAATTAATCTGCAAATAGGGTTATTTACAGACATAATTTCAGACTTTATTACATAATAAAATGTTAAAACTGAAATGGTAAGAGTTGTTATTAAAAGATCTCTGCTATTTACTCTCTACGTGTTATTTGAATTGTAGAAAACGACCATTTAATTTGTTTCAGTGAAGTTAGAGAAGATATATTGACCGATTTAATCGCCTTATTTGAATTTTTATTTTTTTTATGACGCCGTCAAACTTGAAAAAAAAAGAAAACAATATTATTATCTTCAGGGATTTTTAATCTTGCTTTGATTTCAGATTCACGCTATTATTTTACACGTATATATATATAAGAACATTAGCGAATAGATTGCTAGTGCTTAGCTTAGTGCTTCTGAAAAGCCATTAACTAAAACAAAATTTAATGATTTTTTTTTTAAGAAAAAAAAAACAACGACATTATTGATTTGTATTTAAAGTTTGTTTCTGATTATATATTGTAAAGTTTAAAGTAATTTAAATAAAATTTACATTTGTAATGATAGTGTTTTAAAAAAACGATTTAAGTGCGTAACAACAAGAAAGAAAGTTTAAAAACTTATTATACATTACAAACTCAAAACTTAACTTTTTCAAAACTAATTTCAAAATCAGGCTTAATGATAACTTTTGAATACATAACACATGTATTTTTTGCTTATGTTTTTATCTTGCCAAAGTATATGCTTGTTAAGTGAAATATAATTTGTAAACACTTTGATATAAAAGTGTCAAACTTTCTGAACTCGTAACTTTGAAACGGATTAGTTCATATAAATACATTAATGATTTTTGAAAATCATTTATTAAACTTGAGATTATCTTAAGCTCAGATTACACTTTACATCTTTAATCCAATTCTTGATAAAGTTTTTTTCTAATTGAACGTTTTTCTCTAATCCATAGCTTTTCTTTATATCACACCATCAAATTTCTTTATTTCATCGATTCATCTCACATGATGCCTCCTCTTAGATCTTTTATAATTTCTTGAAATCCAGTTTAAAACCTTTACTATCCATTTATTATTATCATTTCCATCAATATATAAGTCATTTCTATCTAAATGTATTAATTCTTTCAATGATATGTTATATATGTTTATAGTTCACCCAAGCTACTGCCAATCTTTTTTTTCCAACACTTTGTTGAGTGGTCAGAAGTCTCTCTATTGCTTTTTTGTTCAGTGCAAAAGTCTTATATTCATAAACAAAAACTGATAAAACACTAAACACTTAGACATATTTTCTTTTAATATTAAATTATATCTACCAAAAGTATTCCATCCTAATTTAATTCCATTATTAAATTCATACATTATGTCTCTGTCTGTATTAATAATCTTATTAAGATATTTGTAACTATTAATTTCTAATTTATGAGTAACAATCTTTATTTATTTATTTATTTGAGAAAATTCATTGATCATTATTTTAGTCTTTTTAGGGTCTATCTTACTTTGTTCCTTTTATTGATAACTCTTGCAACATTTCTGAACCTCTGAAGATTTTTGGAAAAACAACTGCATCATATACAAAATAAGTAATCTCCTTTGCTTTCCATTTTAATTTACACAATGTATCTTATAAAATTGTTGTGAAAAGCTTTGCAGATATGAAACCACTCTAGTATACATCCTTATCAATGTTAACATTTTAGTGTGACTACATAATCAAATCATCATTATTGCATTTTAAATATTATAACATTCTACATCTATACCTTAGTGAGCCAAAACATTAATTATTGTGTAAATATAAATGCAGTTTATCCATTACTTAAAATACATTTTAGAAAAACCTTGTCATTGTACCTATATGCATACACAATCATATGTTTTGACTATCCGCAGTCTTCTTCAGAACCAATTTTACTTTAATTTTTTTTTTTTTAAAGTTTTTTTATTTTTAAAAAAATTTAAAGTAAAATTGGCTCTGACAAAGACTGCAGAACAGTCAAAATGTAAGATTGTGTAGACATATAGGTACAATAAAAGGGTTTTGCTAAATAGGTTTCAAATTAGTGCATAAATTGCATTTATATAAGTTATTACAGCAAAATATAGAAAATGGTAAATTTGGTAATATTTCAGAATCAAATAGAATCAATTTTTTTTTCATAATCTTCAAATCCAAGGTATAATGACAACCTATACTCTTTGGTTCTTTCTATAACTTCTCTCAATAGTTGGATGTATTACAGCGTATCAAAGCCATTTTAAATTGTGCTTACTTCTGGATTAATTTAAAATCTCAAAGATTGATATACTTAGTTTTAAATTAAACATAAAGACTCAGAAGACCTTAATCTTTCTTTTTTGATACATAATATTTTTTAAAAATACTTAAAACTTTCTCATTCTTGAAAAGTATGAATAAAGACATATGAAAAGATCAAAAAATCTCCACAATGAAATATAACCAGAACTTTTATACTGTACCTAAGTATAATCTATTTTTCATGTGTTCATCATTTGTTCAATATTTACAAATATCAAATTATTACACTTTTATTTACAGGTACAAAACTTTCTACGCTAACAACTTTATTTACTTTTTATATACTTTTCAATAATGCTTATATAAGCTATAATATAATTGTGTCAAATATATGTATATCTGCTTCTTCTTAAATACAATATTCTTAAATAAAAGATAAGTCATAATTTCTATTTAATATGGCAGCAAACACTTCTAATTTTTTCAATCTAATACACACATTGTATATTTCAAATTTCATCAAGATTATTATAAATTTTTTATTTTTATACGTACCAACATATTCGTTTTGTGTTTCTCCTTCAATGATATACTTATTTATGCTTAAATATACATATAGAATGTCATTAAATGGAACTTTTAAGATTCAAAGACTTCTAATATCCAAACATCTTGAAAGATGAGAGAGAGTTTTTTACAAGAAATAAATTAGTTTATGCATATACATCTAAATATAATTAAGGACAAAAAATATTCAAAAAATGCCTTATCTGAGTATAAAGTCATACCCAAAATTAATAAATAGATTCTTCCAATTCAAAAAATTCCCAAATCCAAAATAGCCTTGAAACAAAAATATTAGACTTAGTGTTAGGTCTTAACTCCCAACAGATATTAATTATCAATTTATGTTTAGAATTGAGATTAATTTGATATGCATAAGTGGCAAATGACATAATACAAGGACAAATTTAAATAAACTAAAGTATGACTATATATATATATATGATTTCATATTACACCTGGGTCTTATTTTATGCGGATTTATTTAACGTGATTTTGAAGTTACACGATTCATGTTTCTTCGGAAGTCAAACTCCAATAATGTGCTATTACTTTAAATAATAAATTACGTGCACTTACATCATAATGAAAGTTAGTCATATTGAAAGTAATAGCACATTATTGGAATTCAACTTTCATCTTAGTAATTTCAATATTTTCAGTGCTTTATAATAATAAGATTTTATGCAATAATAAAATTAAAATCATGATTTCCACATTTTATGTATACCCACATTAAATTTTACAAGATTATAATGTAAATTTGTTCAAATATTGTGCATGTTAATTTTGCACTTTAAATCACATTCTGTTTTTGCTTTTTAAAAAAGAACGTAATCAATTATTAATCATTTAGTGTCTGCAAGTTTATTTTTAATTATTTTCTTATTAATGACACTAATCACGAACGTGCTCTTAAATTCCAATGAGAGCTAAATGGTTGTATATCTGGATATCGCGAGCTTCATAAACAATTAATAAAATCATTGTCTCAAAGATTAATTACTAATTACATTGTCACCAAAAAACCATTAACACAACATGAGAGTGAAGCTGGCACTAGTTGTATTTCCTCTTGTGAAGAATCTGATTTTTTACCAGTTTGCAAACGAACCTGTTTATCGGCAAGTAGCGATAATAATTAAAACATGTATAAAAAAATGTCAATTACTGTACTGTAAATTATGCATAAAAATATATTGTTTTGAATAAAATTAAATATTATAGTTAAAAAAAGTTTATCTTGTATCAATTTTTTTCAATTTTGAAATTTTTTATTAGTCATATTTTATTTCCTTATTTTTTTTGCGCGAATTTTAAAGTAATTTTACGTTGGTGCTTTCCTTTTATGCAATTTTTGAAAAATCACAGTCTGTATCCCCCCTTTTTCAAGCTAAGTTACATCTATTTTTGTGCGATTTCTTTTGTGCGTGTTTTCTGAGGAACCTATCTATCGCATAAAATGAGACCCAGGTGTATTACTATTTTTGGAATATTCCGTGTGGTAAAATAGCTAAATAGCTGACATTTCGGTACAATAAGTATAATTTTCAAAGCATCCTCTTTCTCAAATCATATGAATCATGCATTCATATGATTTGAGAAAGAGAATTCTTTGAAAAAGATACTTGTTATTGTACTGAAATGTAGCTATTTAGTTATTTTACCACATGGACTATTGCGAAAATAATAATATGAAATCATATATACTGTACATATATGTTCTGATTCCTACACACATATATATATTCTTTAATTTAAAAAAATTATTTTATATATAGATTTATGTGTGTGTGTATTATATATAGTTTATAGATGATAGATTAATAAGCAGTAATGGATATAGAATGTTGTAATAAATAATATTTAATAAATAATAAATTTTCTAATGTAACTTTTGATTTAATAATAATAATAGTTGTAAGTCTTGCCTTTTAAATGAAAATTTATAATTAATAATTCTCCTAATCATAATAAATGTATTGTGTTATTGTATATACATATTTTCTAATCTGCAGTCATGTTTTTTCTTATTTTATACACTTTGTTTATTATGTTAATATTTTATGATATGCCTTATTCCAAAATGGAGATTATTACTATTAATAATTTGGAGAGGTGATTAAAAGCTCTCTTGTAAATGGTTTATGCTGACCTTTAGCAGACCTAAATTTCTGTTTTGGCATCTCTCATATGTATTTCATTGATCTATTATGTTTTAGCTTGGCATAAGGTTTGCATGTTAATAAATTGTATCTAGTTAAATAATAGTAAGAGTAATATTATAAAGCACATTGTCACTCACTAAGTAAGTCCCAAATATGACTTACTCCTCTGTAGTTTATTATCATGAACTATTTGGATTTAATCTGTAAACTAAATCACTTTAATTAACCCTTTCAGCATGTTTTAACTATGCTAATCCATGAACTGGCGTGTAGCAGTTTTGCAGATCAAAACTGTAGATTTAGCACTTTATTAATTTTGATATTAATTTGACATTTTGGAAAGCATTACAAATGTGTCCTTATAAAGCACATACATGCAATTTGTTTATATATATATATATTATTAAAATGGGCGTCTCGTTTAATGTCTTTCCATTAGTATTAATTTGTACAGCTCCTTTTTAGAGCTGGAATATGAGGGTCGAGAACCATATTTTAAGCTGCTCAGATAACCCAAACTAAATGTTCTTTGTATTTTGTAATAGAAAATCATATGGTCCATGGGAACTGAGTAATTGGTACTGAATTCCATGACTATTTACACATTCAGGCCGCTACCCTTATTTATTTTATGTAGCACTGTAGTCTCTGAAGCTTCACCACAAAACAACAGTCCATCCCTCCATACTATTATTCAGTCGAACATTAATCTGAATCCCAGATCTAGTTTATACAAAACAATCTGCATAGGAAGCACCTTATTGCTCATTATGTAATTTTAATAAATAAGTTATATTAAATAGTGTCATTTTTGTAAACTTAACATGTAGAAAACCTTGTAAAAATGGCATAGCATAATTCAGGCATGAATATAAACTGTAGATAAAAATATTAATTTGTAATAACTTAAAATTAAATGATTTAAATTGTCAACTAATGATGAAACCTTGCATGTAAATCCACTATCATTGTAAGACACCTATGAGTATAAATTCCAATGCACTCCCATTTTGTATTATTTAACTTATATTTTAATAATTAAATATATTTAATTGTAATAATGTTTTTATGTTATTTGCAATCCATCCTAAATCTTACCTAAATCTATTTTAATTTATTGTTGGTTATTAATATACGTATTACCTAGTGTGTGCATGTTTAGTTAACTTATTATTAATTTAGACATTAATCCCTACAACTCATTCTCCACCCTTTGCTACTGCCAGCATGCAAACTAAAAGAGGCTGATAGTAACCTCATACCTGTCATTCATAGGGTATCATGGAATGATGGTGAACTGAGATGCGATCTGATTCAAGGTCTCATCCTTTCATCTAGATCAGCCTTGGGATAATTTGCCAAACTCTGGATTTTGTTGTGTGAATGTACAAATATGACCATTCAATATGTAATAAGAGAGTGAAATAAAAGATAGATATGTTAGTATGAATAGTTAATAAATATCTAAAATAATATTAATCATACATCGAAATATCACTTTACTAATTATTATATGGTGGAGAGACTTGTATGACACTATGATGTCCTACAAAGTATTAAAAATTTTTATTTGAAGGTAGTCCATAAATTTTTGAAACTACAATAGTAGTATTATAAAACAAATCAATATTGTCTTCAACTGACTAGAAGTGATAATATAATATCCATTCTTGCAAAATAACATTTTAATGTATTGGACATACAAAACAATACAAGACTTACTGAAGTAGTGTTTTGTTATGAATTTGATTATAGTTTTCAGAAAAAAGCAGATGACAATTCCATTATAAAAATTAGCATAAATATATTCTAAAGAAGTGATGTATTGTTTATCTTCATTGGGAAGGCAGGGGTAAAGATAGAAAGCAATGAAGGGATGTGATTATGCATAACTTTGAAGTATTTAAAGAAAATATGTTTTTTAAAAAAATAACAAAACAGCATAAATATATCAAATAAACAGATAAATGGACTCATATATTTTATAAGTGAGCATAGTTGCAGTTTACAAATTGGTTTGTATATTCATCACAAAAATTACCTCTAGTATATTATAATTATGTTTTCATAATGAAATTGGAATGATCATTCTCATTTGTGAATAACTGCTGCTGTTCCCAATATATCAAACACTTATAAGATTATTTCATATATATTTTTAGTTAGGAACTTTTTGACACTTACTGTATTTTTGGCTGAAGTCTTAGGGAAAAATTCGTGAGGATGTTTTGATTGAAGAAAAATTGAAATTTAAAAAAAAAAAAAATGGTGAATGGTTTTGTAATCATTGCAATATATTATCATCTTCATCATTTTCAACTATTAGAGATCACTCCTAGAAATAATTTCTTACATGTCTAAACTAGTTTGTTTTCTCTTTAGCCATTCTTCTCCATACATACCAGACTTTTTTTTCTTCCATCTGTCTATCATGTGATCTTTTTCTAGATTTTTTTACAATTCCTTGAAATTCATTTTAAGACTTCAACTGCCCAAATATTATCTTTTGAAGCAATATATTTACCCCAGATCTATTTCAATCTTTTAATCTATTCACTAATATCAGTAATATTTATCTATTTTTTAGATATGCATTTAATTTGTCATCTTTTCTTAATGGATTTTTTCAAAAGATAAAAATAAAAATTGATAATGAAAGTTAACAACTACAAATATGTAGTTTGCTTATTATTACAGCTGGAAATATAATGGATGAAATTAATCATACAATTAAACTGGGTTGGAATGCTTTTGGTAGAAGTAACTTAATATTAAAAGGAAATATGCCTATGTGTTTGAAAAAAAAAGATTTTTAAAAAATGTGTGTTACCAATTCTTACTTACAGGTATGAGACTTGCACACATAATATAGAAATATGTAGAAATGTATGTTAGGAGAACAAGAAAAAATCGAAAATGCAATATATGGGTAAAAGAACAAACAGATGTTACTGACATAATTGAAAGAACTAAAAGACTGAAGATGGAGTTGGGATAGAACTATTTCTATAAGAGGTGATAATAGATGGGCAGTTGAAATCTTAAGCTGACTTCCAAGAAAATATAAAAGACCTAGAAGAGACCACTGTGGGATGGATGAATGAAATAAGGCTGTATGCTGGGATGATATGAATAAGAGAGGTTAGATATCAAAGGAGATGGATTGGATTTGGAGAGATCTTTATTATGCTTTGGATCAATAATAGTTAAAATGATAATGATATGTATTAAAAAAATAAATAAAATGAAATCAAATTTGTCTAAAAATGTTGCTAAAATATTGCAATGATTGTGAATGGAAGTTCTAAAGTGTAAAAAAGTTAAAATAATATATAAAATATACTTATTTGGTATAGATAAATGAAGCAGGGTAGGACAAGGTTGTTCTAAGGGGTGAAATAGTATGATAGTGCAAGACCCTGCATCTATCAAGAACTCAAATTGCATAATCCGGTATTCTGAAAAAAATAAAAAATAGATTGTTTTATTATTGACTAAATATAACTAGGTTTCTTTTTTTTGCCAAAACTCTGAAAATTTTAGACCTTATAATCCCTATCACATGTGAAGTAGTATAATTGTAAAAGCAATTGTTGTGCGATCACAGAGATTTTTCATCATTATATGCCTAGCTGTTTGGCAATATTCTGGTCGTGATGATGCAAAATTAATATAGATTTTCAGTTAGCCAACATTTCCATAAAAAAATTATTATTAATGGATTTGCAATAAAACATTTAATCTGACAAAATATAATTTAGTACCTTGTTGGTACTAAACCAAATTGATAACCCATATTTTTGTAAATCTACAGTTTGGAAGGAGGGCGAAGAAAACATCCGAATTTCTTTTTTAAAAATAACCGTAATAAAAAATAAAATATAAAAAATTAATTACAATATTTATAGTTTATTTATTTTGGGATTAGCTTATTAACAGAGAAATGAAAAATTATATATAAATACAATATTTATTACATTTGTCAAGTTGTCTGCATGCAATCGTATTGCGACCATTACCGCTCACTTTTCGGAAGGGAAGGTTCCCGTACATATGGAAATAATCCGCTTCATCATGTTCTGTGATAGGAAGGTCTCAAATTTTTATCATTCGATAAAAAATGTTGACAAAAAGAAACACGCTGAATTGAACTAAAGTAGGACAATGTTAATAACGTGGCGTCGCTTCCCATATTATAAGTAAAAAAAAAAGTGAAATAAACTTCTTAATAAAATTTATTGGAATTTATTCCTTTTTTAAAATTGAACAATTGATTTATTAATATTGTTTTAAATTAACAACTAACACATCTTTGTTAGATCATAGGTTCTCGAAACTGTACATTTAAAAAAATACAGGCTTCCGTCTTGGTTTAATACCTATATTTTTTTGCATTATAAGTGTTTTGGTTTCTCAATATTGGTTCACTAAAATTGTCCAATCATAATTTATAAATATGTAATTATTTATACGTTATAAGTATTAATTTGTTCAATTTTATTGAATCAATATTTGGATAAACAAAATAAAATAAATTCTGTTTCAAAATAAATAAAATTTTAAATTTTCGCCGAAGAGAATCATTCTTGATCCTTGATTTATAATAATTGTAACGTAATATATCTATATCTGCATATAAGGCAATTTTTTTTCAAATATGTGTTTTGTTAATCATATATAAATAAATAAATATACAGCAAAAAATAATATATTGTTTTTTCTACTTTTTCCTATTTTTTTTTTTTTTTAACGAATTCTGATTCAAAATATTTTTTTTATATTTTTAACGAAGAAGATCTTTCTTGATATTTAACTTATACTAATTGTAAAGCAATACATGTCTTTATATAAAATAATTTTTTCAGATGTCTGTTTTCTATTATACGTAAAAGACTCTCCCTTCCCCCACATAGTAACGGGCTTCTATTTTTCTTGAGCCGATTCTGAGGAAGGCAAAATAATACTGCATTAGAGTTTGGGATATCTTTTCACTTATCTGACAATTGTAGATTTCATATCCTTAACTATAAATTCAAATATTTATTAAAAAAAAACAAGTTGTTTAAAAAAAAAGAAAATGAAATTTTAAAAGTTATATAGTAATTTCAAGTTTCATGTTCTGTAAAGTGTTAAATGTACAATTTGAATGTTTAGATAACATTTAGTGTCTAGATAACATTTTAATTGCAAATTATATATACGCGTGAGAATGCGCGCATCTTTAGATATATACATGCATAAACTGATTTTCGTGTCATGTAATATAATGTGGTAATTATATTCAGGATTGACATATTTATCAAATAGTATATATATATACTTTTAAAAAAAAATTGATTTTTCTTTGTGAGCAAACGATTATGTAAAACTAACTAATCGCGTTGCTTATTGAATTATTTTAAACATGTTAACGACTCATTTAAGATTATTTTTATCAAGAGTGCGTTGTTTTCTTACAGTATTTCTTTACACATTTTTCGGGTTGTTAAGTATTGACGAATCTGAAGCATATTTTAACGGATTATATATATATTAAATATAAGATTGTTATTCGAAAATGTTAAAGTACTTAAGTTACTATTATTGAAAATAACAATAACAATACTTAAAAAAAAACCACTTCTCTTGCAAATGACAGTTGATTTTTAAAAACAAATATGATTGATTTTTTAGATTTTTAACTCATCTCTCGTTGGCCAAGTTTTAAATATAAAAATATTTCCCCGGAGATGACTTCTAAATGGAGTAGTGAAGAAACCTTAAAAACCTCAACATTAAACGTATTAAGATAAAACAATTACGTTTTAAAGTTTATACAAATGCCACATTTTTGAATAAAATATATACTGTATAGCAAAATCTTAAAGGGCAGACGTTAGCGATACCTGGGGTTTGAATCCAGCAGAAAGTTTGATTTATTTTTCAGATGTAGTGGAATTGCTTTATCATCAATTTTTTTTTACCCAAGCTATTCTTGCGTATAATAGTTTTGATTTTGTTGATAAGCTTTGATTACAACAAAATACGTATTGTTTACTGAATTATAAGTGAACAGACTTTTCCCCATACTCATATATATAACACGGGCACTTTTTTTATACGTATAGCATATGAAATAACATGAAGCACTGAAAATCCCTAGTGAGCGATAAGTAAACTAAACTATCAGTAGGCGTAAATATAGAACTAGCCCACCTACATTTTAGCTTAAATCGTATATAACATATTATTTCCTAACACTTTTACGCGCAGAGAGTAATTTCAAGACAACTATAAGCTATTATAAAATTACTATAAATATCTTGACGGAAAAGCCGAATCTCTTATTTAAACCTCTGAATATTAAATTAATCTTTAATTAATAAATGTACAAATATAACTTTTAATAGCCTGAAATAATACGAATCATTGAAATACCTCCATGAGTTACAAGTAAATAGTATACTTAAATAAGTTCAAAGTTAAAGTGTATGTAGGCTCATTCTCCATTTACTAACAGTTTACTTTAATTATAGCTTGATCGGGATTTTCAGAGCTTCCATATTATTTTATCTAGATTTCAGGCTATTAAAAGTTATATTTTCATCTATTAACTGAGGGATTAATTTAATATTAAGAGGAGTTCACATATGAACTCTGCCTTTCCCTCTAAATATTTATAGTAATTTCATGATTGCTTGTAGTTAGTTGTCTTGATGTTACATTAATGTATATAAAATCACACTATGCATGCAAATATTTTAGTAAATGGTATGTTTATATACATCGAATCTAAAGTTTAGGTAGGCTTATTGAACTTTTACATTTACTGATAGGTTAGTGTACTTATAGCTTGTTGTGAGTTTTCAATGCTTCCATATTATTTTATCTATATTTCTGACTATTAAAACATATATTTACTAACTGAAAATGAATGTAATATTAAGAGACATTTAGGCCTTTCCCTCTAGGTATTTGTAATGATTTCATGATAACTTATAGTTTTTTTTAAAAGAAATTTTATTCTATTGCTATATTGATTGTTACAATTACAAATATGACATCAATTACATATCTATTTGGAACAGTGTAGATCCAACCTTCTTCCATGTTGTTTTTGTGGTATAGCTTGGAGCAATTAGTCACTCCTTCTTCATGATTTTCTTCATAATGTTCTTAAATTTACTACCATATGGGTCTCTCATCCTTTTAATTGTTGCTTTATATCTGGCACACCACATGGCATAATTCATGAAAATTGCCAGTCTTATGTCTGTAAATAGACCCTGTCCTATATAGTCTTTAATTGATTTATAGTTCCCATTTGTATTGCTGCACCATTTATGAGTTATTGATCTGTAATTGGACATACTGGGACATCTAAGAAAAATGTGGTCAGTTGACTCCTCCTCTCTCCCACAGATCTGGAACACACGATCAATCTTTTTGAAATTTTTCCTGTAGGCCAAAAAACAGTTTATAGGGAGGGTGTCCAGGTTAATTTTTATTAAAAAGTCTTGAAATTTTGCCTTGATGAACCAGAATTTTGGTCTTGACACGAGTTGCTGATTGGTAATCCTGAGTGACCCCTTGTTTATGTTATTTTCGCCATGTATTATTTTATAAACTTATAGTTGTCTTGAGGTTAAGTTAATATTTGTAAATCACATTCTGCATGTGAATATGGCAGGAAATAGTATGTTTATATACCTTCAAATCTAAATTGTAGGTGGATTCATTCTACATTTACATTTATTGATAGTTTAGTTTATTTATAGCTCATTGGATATTTCAGTTCTTCTGTATTATTTGATCAATATTTTGGGCTATTAAAAATATATGTATATGTTTAGCATATGTAAAATAACATTACAATATAAATAAAATTTAAAAATAATAATTTAATTATTAATAATAAATTGAGGAAGCACATTTACATATGTGTTTACTGTGTGTGTGTTTATTTACTCACATTCATTTAATGAATAAATTGTACCATTTTTTTTATTCTTTAAATAAAATTCTGATTTTCATCTCATTTAAATGTGCTCTGGGCAATATAAAAATATAATAACAGTCTTGTTATCAGGGACTAGGTGTTTTCATATCTGTGTTGATTTTAAGAATCTTCTTAAATTTTATAAAATACTTAGCGTTACACTTAGAAAACATTTTATTTCACCAAATATTATAAACCAAATTTGTAAACAATAATAAAGTACAGCTTTCAGCATAAGTCACTGAAATATTATTAATAAATATAATCTTATAAGATGTACTGCGATTGCCATATTATGTATATTTTTTAATATGATCACTTATGGTCCTCTGAGATAAATAAAATTGACTTTTGCCTTATGTTGCCGTTGTTTATATATTTTTTTTATTTATTTACATTTTATTGCATAGCATATAATTGAACTAATATATATTGATTCAGCATATATCGTTTTAACAATTACAAAATAAACATTTTGCTTTGTACGTGTCTGTGTTTTAATAAAACAAGCTTTAACATGTTAACGCTCATTTAGCGACTGAAATGCAGGTTTTAAATATTTACATTTTCTTTGTTTTCATTTTAAATTTGCAGGAAAATGATGTGGATTCCTCATGTGGAGTTACATCATACTCTTCATTTTTGTTATCTATTGAGAAATCTTGACTATATGTTTTTTATAATGAGATTTGAATTTTTTTTAATAAATTTCCATTTAAATAATTTTACATATATATTTTTTCTTCAATTTTCTGGATCTCTTTAAAGAAAATACCACAGTGATTTTTAAATAAAATTTAAAAAAAAAGTATTCTGATAAAAATTCAAGTACCAGTGATTTTTCTCCCAATTTCTAAACCCTTAAATTCTGAGGGTATGTTATTATCAGTTGAATCTTTTAGTCAGAATTTATTTTTTGCAGATAAAATACTTTATTACTAGCAAGAAGATGAAGAAGAGGCAAATGATATGTACTTGCTGCAGCTGGCCATTTACCAGGCCAATCTCATGACTAACAAATGTGGCACCAAATATGATGTCAGTGATTGTGGAGAATTTTATATTTTCCCTAGACATAAAGTTTTCCATTATATATGATTATTCAATTTTAGATTTTTTTATGTACATTTTGATAAGAAAATGAGGGATAAAATTATTAACAAAACTAATAAATATGAAATTTAAAGAAAAAATACAGAATTGCAAAAATGTATCAAATTACAAGTTATCTATGTCTTGAGAATGGGATTAGGTATTCTAGCAAGGAATGTATAGTTCAGATGGACAATATTTGGGTATCAGATATATATATAAGTCAAAGAAAGCTTTATTTTGGAGATATAATAACTCACCATAGATTTTATATATTATTACGCCTAGATTTTAATTATAATGCTAAAATGCTGTAACAAAAGTATAGGTTTTACCCAAATATATAAAATTAAGTTTATTTCAGATCAGTACAATGAAAATATTAATCCTACCATTGATTTAAGCTGGTTCTGACACTTGAAGAATTAAAGAATTCAATTCGTGTATATGGCCCTCTATTGAGAGATTTTGCTAACTTCATTTTTGAGCTTTAAAATGCATGCATTTTTTTTTCTAATATTTTAATTTCAAAAAAATTCTTAAAATGCAGGATATTTAAAGCATGGAAACCTTTGGAGGGATTAGTATCCATTTATTCAACAAAACTGCCAGAAAATATTCTGAATGACTTTGGAAAGTTTATGTTATTTTTGCATAAAAATTGTATGATAATTAATAAAAATCAAGAATATACATTATTACATATTTATTTTCTACAGAAATATTTTATTTTTAAATATAAATGGTGATATATTTTTATGTGTAATGTTACCATAGAAATTACATTGCTGGCAAATATACTATCTTTTTGAACATGACATCACTCACAGACTGTTAAATAGATTCTAAAAAATCACATTTGACATTTGCAATTATTTTAAAAATCAGATTCTAATGAAAAACGTTTTATCATTCAAGGTTAGGGGGAGCAGTTTGAATTTTTAGAATATGTGAAAATTTAGAGTGGGAATGGAAGATAAAGTGGCTAACAAGTTTCTCTGGGCATTATTGCTGAGAGACTCCTGACTCCTTTTAAGGAGAAGCCACAATGCATCACATCACATCAATATAATTTTTGTTTTATGTTTGTATTTAGAATGTGAACCAATAATTATCAATATTTGGTAAATTAATCAACTTATACTTTAAATGTTTACTTTTTTTTTTTGTATTTTTTATGATATTACTTTATTTTCTACCAGACTGCTAGAGACGTCATGTTCTAACAGATCATATGGTAATGTTACACAAAAAATATAACCATTTATATTTTAATATATATTTATTTAGTATGAATCAAAATTTATTTTGTTTGTGTATAATACAAATGGAAGATCTCATTATCTATTATTGATTTTGGGTTTAAACCCATTTACTCATATATAAATCTTCATACAGAAAAAAATGACATTACAATATATATGAGTAGGAATATTTATTATGTACAACTAAGTGATTTGTCACAATCAATTTCCTATTTTAGAATTAATTTATTAACCTGTATAATAAAATCTTTCATCCATTATGTTTCTATCTGTATTAATAATCTGATCAAGGTACTTGTAGCTGTTAACATTTTCTAACTCATCATAATCAATCTTTATTTTCATATTTTGAGAAAAGCCATTGAACATTACTTTAGACTTTTTAATATTTATCTTTAGTCCTACTTTCCTGCTTTCATCTGATAACTTCTGCAACATTGAAATTAATCACAGAATTAAACTTTGTTGATGTCCCTTTGGTATAAATAACTTGATACTAAAAGAAAATATACCTATGTATTTGAAAAGAAAGATTTTTAATAAATGAGTTTTACTAGTTCTTACTTATGGATCTGAGACTTGGACACTTAATAGAAGAGCAATGTAGAGGCTTCAAACTACTAAAAGAGGTATGGAGAGATGCATGTTAGGAGTTACAAAAAGAGATCAAAAACACAATATATGGCTAAGAGAAAAAACAGGTATTACTGACCTCATTGAAAAAAATTAAGACTGAAGTGAAATTGGGCTGGACATATTTTTAGAAGAAATGATAATAGATGAACAATTGAAATCTTAAACTGGATTCCAAGAGTTTGCAAAAGACCCAGAAAAAGATGACATATGAGATGCATGGATGAAATAAAAAAGGGTGCAGGAGTGATGTGATGAAGAAAAGCTAAAGTTTGGAGAAGATGGATTGAACTTGGAGAGACCTTCATCCTGTAGTAGATTGTTAATGGTTGATGATGATGATAATAAAATCTTTATGCTTCAACTAGCTATGATTAAAAATGGAAGAAAATTATTTATATTACAAAGACATTTATAGACCAATGTTTCTCTTTAGCTTAATTAACAAATTATGCCTATTAAAGTATACCTCCACACAAAGATATGACATCCACATCATTTTATTTGTCTAAGAAATTCATAGATATGTCAACCAAAATAAGCACATACCAAGTTTGTGTAAATCTTTATCATTTAATCATGATAATCTAGATAAATATGTTTTTCCTGATTATGGAAATATTATTGTTTAGTATATATTTTTGATGTTTCCACAGTGAATAGTCAAAATTATCAATCATTGGCAACTTATCACATTAAATACTTATATTTCTGATACAGCTTCGGCAACACACACCACTATGCATATGAAAATATATGCAAATAATTCAGCAAGTTGTATCTGCTAAAGTTTAATTGATGTAATCATTATCTGACCTGTACTATGTGTTTTGATCATCATCAGTGGGTTATCCAGAAATATTTCCCCATATATTCTAACCTATTACATTTGGTTTCCTAAATGTAGGCACAAATACATTTGTCCATCCTGAAATCAAGACAGACTAAGATATTTTTTGTGTAGAAAAATGATAAATTTATATCAACATCATCATTTTTAATTATTACTGATCTACTGCATGTCACACCAAATTCAATACATCTCCTATCTCTAGCCTCTCTTCTCCACTTCATCCCAACACACTTTCTTATTTCTTCGATCCATCTCATATATTTTTCAATCTTTAGGAATCTAATTTAAGATTTCAACTGTCTATATATTATCATCTCTTCTAGCAATATGTCCATCCCAACTCCACTTCAATCTCTTAATTCTTTCAATGGTGTCAATAACACATGTTCGTCTCTCACCCATATAATACATTTTCAATCTCTCTCCATAATTTGATGAATGGTCTGATGTCTCTGTATTGTTCTTTTGTTAAAGTTGTAAAACCCATTTATTAAAAACCTTTGTTTTCAAACACATAGCCATATGTCCTTTTAATATTAAGTTATTTCTATAAAAAACACTCCACCCAAGTTTAATTCTATGATTAATTTAATCTATTATGTTTCCATCCAAAAACATTCTTTTTTAAATGCCTTCTGGATCCAATATAGAGATCAAATATCATTTACAACCATTATTAATATTCTATAAAATGAAAGTATTTCCAACTATGATCGTTTCTCCTCCACATCATACTAGCAATCTTTCTTATTATATTCCATTTTCCATGGTCTAGTTTATAATTTTCAACAATCTCTTAAGATTCAATTTAAAACTTCAAACATCCAGTACCACAGCATTTGAGCCTCTTTATTTCCAGATTCTTTTTATCCTATAATTTAATAAATAGTCTGAAATATGCATTGGTATTCTGTTAAGTGTCCTTGACTCAAATCCACAAGTAATAGTTAATAATACACATTTATTAAAAATTTTCATTTTGAAAATTATATGCATATTTTTTATCACTATTATTTTCAGCAAAAGTACATTATCTAATACATATACACCTTTACCCCACTTAGCAATTGGCTAGTTAGCAATATTTTACAATAGCGATCATTATCAATTTGTACCCACTGTTTCGATTTACAATCAGTTATTCATTATAACGATTGGGGAAAATGTAAAAAAAATTTTTTTGGCAGCCATCTTGAATTTTGCGTCACTGATGACATCAAAGAATAGATATTTTAAATTCATTTTACCCAAAGTCAAAAGTACATTACTGTATAGTACATACAATATTTTATTCATAAAACACAATGTTAGTGTTGCATTCAATATTATGAATATAGAACGTATAAACTTAAAATATATATAATTACTGAATCTATAATACTGTATACATATAAGTGTTGAATGTCTTTAGAAAAATTAAACTTTATTTAAATATAATGTACAGTACTTGGATTATTTAAATAAAGTTTCTACACATTCAACAATTATATTAAATGACGAAAACAGTACAACTAAAATACCATCATCACAAACTTTCAGGAAAACACTAAATACTAATACTGTATTAAATTGTGTGTGTGTTCTTTGATTACTTACACTCAAGTGGTTTCACATCAAAAGAAAAACATTTTTTAAAAAAAGTTAAAAAAAAAACTGATTACATTTAAAATAATGTTAATGAATAATCTTTCTACACAAATGGGGGCGGGGGGGAGCGGAGGCACTATTACATTATTAAAAATATACAGTAAGAAAAATAAACTTAGCAAGAACAGTTAGATTTTTTTCTTTTAAAATAAGTTGAATTTTTTTTCCTAAAGTTGACTGGTTTACATAAGCATTAAGCCTTTTGTTACTCTGGAGTACAGTATTAATAAGACTTTATGTTCAATTAAATAATTTATAATTAAACATTGTTTTTTAATTTGAATAATTTCACATAAGTAACAAACATAAATGTACAGTAATATGTACTGTAATACAAATTTTAAAAAATGCACTTCAGTATGGATTTTTTTTCATTATGATAAAAAACTTCTGTTGAAGAATATAAAAACTCTTAAATGTAAATTTAGTTTCACTTTCTCTTTCTTTTTGCTGTTCTGTACTTTTTAAAGTGAAAATATGCATTTTTTCCCTTAGTGATGTAAAACTTTTCTTTTTAGATACCGTATTTAGTCATCATTGCCATGAAAAAAATCAATAAAATATTTGAGCTTGGAAACCAATGTGGATATTTTATGTTGACTGGAACCAATCAATTTTCTCCCCATAGATCCCAATTATAAATACGTATTCTGTATACAATATTCTTGCTTAATGGTGAGTTTTGGAGGACCAATTGCAATTGCTAAGTGGGGTAAAGGTGTATATTGTTTATACTAAACTTAATGTAATTATAAGGGGCTTGAACTATGAGTTTCAAACTCCCCACAGCTATCCAATCCATCTTATATAACTGAATTACATGTCTGCATACATGTGAAAAGATAAATGATCTTCAATATATGTATTTTATGTTGAACTAGCAATCATCAGTTAGTTAGTCCAGGTTACCATTTCCAACACATATATACAATCACTGTTCAGTTTATATTAGTAAATATTCAAACTTTAATGAAAAAGCTTTAATCTTCTCCACTCTCCAACTTTTTAGTCATCCTTATCATTGAAAATTCAAAGATGAAATGTTCTAGCTCTTTATGATATGTGTTGGAGATGGTCATCTGATCAACTGATGAGTTCTGGTTGAGCATGAAATACATATATTGGAGAGTCATTTATCTTTTTCACATGTAGGTGGTCATGTGTATCAGTCAATAAGATGGATTGGATAGCTGTGGAACATTTGAAAGTCTGAGTTCAAGCCCCTTATAAATATATATAAATATATTGTACTCATACTGATATCTTTTAAAAATAAAGCTGGTCTGCCTTTACAATTTTTTTTATTTACACACTAAATAGATGTATATAAAGAAGGAAAGAAAGAAAGACCAAAAAAAAAAAGGACAGAAAGGAAGAAGGAAGGAAAGAAAGAAAGAAAGAAAGAAGGAAAGGAAGAAAGAAAGAAAATAAATCATATTAGAATTATTATTTTTTTAACAAAAGTGAGTAATGTATTTTTCTCATTCTTATATATACCAGTAAAAGACTGATTTAAAATAAAATTGTTTTTTGGTTTAGATTTATACCTAATATTAATAATAAAGTGAGGAAAATTGTGATCCTGGTTCTTCACTTTTGCCATCTGGTTATTACAATGTCAATTAATTAATCTTCAAAAATAATAACTGTGATTTGCTCCCATGGGAATATTTAATGATACCATGGCAATTTATCAGTTGCCTAAAACCTGAACATTCCATCCCAAAACATCCAACAACTCTCAATTATGAACAATCCCTTGCAGCCTCAATCTCAACCAGGTATCGCTGGAGGTTTAAACACAAGATTAACCCTAGACTGCAATGCTATTTTTTAAAAAAATAATAAAAGTTCTCAGATTTATTATGGGTAAGTTTTATTTTATTAGCTTTTGTGGGAAAAAAGTGGGAAAAGACACCAGATTTTTTTTTGTTGTGTTTTAGAAGAAAAAAAATTGTCTAATTTGAAGAAAATGAATATTATCACTATGAAAGACTTTTGGGTCATTTTAACCAGCAAATAACTCTGCTAGCATCTTATAAAATTAAGCTGATTAAAATGAAGGAGTTAAATGTTGAATTATTAACACAGCTAGAATGGAAAACGATGCAATAATTGAAAATCTCATTATGATGGGGTTATATCTAATTAATGCACTGGTCAAATTAAACTGAAATTATGTAGCTTCATTGCATTACTAATTTAAAAAGTGCCTCATTTCTACCTGAACTAACCATTGAGGATATAGAATTGATACTATCTATTATCTTTCACATGACTTCTATCTGTCTGATCATGAACACATAATTCTGTCATACCATCATTTTATCTGGAGAATAATTCAAGAAAATACATCTAATAAAGCTCGGTGCTTAGAACTGTGTACACATTTTTTTTAAAAAAAAGTTTGAACCTATATTTTAGTAAGCTATAAAATTAAAATTTTTTATGTTATGTAAGAAAATTTCAATTGAAATTAAAAGCTATTATAACAGAAGTAATAGTGGCATTAATATTTATAGGAAATATTCAAGTTAATATTTTAATATGTT
>JAQFVV010006823.1:0-266950 GCA_028023455.1 Epiperipatus broadwayi | reverse complement strand
CTTGATTTTAATGATATCAAAATCATGCATTTGGATCATAATTTTTTGATGACCAATATTACATTTGGAAGTTTTACTCTGAATATCATTTATTTATATGTTAAGAGTGAGTTCCTCTTTGCTCATTCTATATTTAATAAAATTAATTCTCTTTGTCTTCAAATTCTTATCCAACTATATTTCTTGGTGATTTTAATATGTGTTACATGCATTTTAATAATAAATTCCTACATCTTTTTAATAGAGTATTTTTATCTGGTGAAGGATGTTTTCCTCTTAATGCATTTTCCTTTTATACTCGTCACACCACTTCTTTAATTGATCTTCTTTACTATTCTCCTGAACTTCACCTTGACATTTCAGCAAAGCTTCAGGTTGTTCCTTTCTTGGATCATTTGGCTATGCATGTTGCATTGTTGATTGATACTTCCTTTGTTGCTCAGTCTCATAGTTCTCTTACAATAAGGCTCTTAAATTAATTAACAGCTCCTGCTTCAATTTTTTCGGAGGCATATATTTTTTCAATACCTATTAATTTTTATACTAGAAAGACAAAAGGTCCAAAGTTTTTACTTAAGCAATTGGATGATATTTCATCCAAACTTTCTAATCTTTCTTCTTTTGATTCTACCATAGAAAATATTATGCAACTTAAAGTGCAGTATCATGATATACAGAAATCTCTTGCTCATTATGTGGCTATTAAACGGTCTAAAATTTTTCTTCAAAATCATCATAACTGGACACGAAGTTATATTAGATGGGCTTTAGGTGCTTATTCTAGACCTACTCCATTAATGATTGACACAGGAAATAAAATATGTTCTGGCCCTATTATGTTGCTTGAACTATGTAATGATTTCAAAACTAAGCTTCAAATGTTGCCTTTTAGAATTGGTGACATCTGGAATGAATCTGAGCTTGATTCTTGTCATAATATAACTGAAACTATGATTATTCAAAAATTAACGTCGTTTCCAGACAATATACATCCTGGAATTCATGGTATTCCCAGGTTTGTCCTTCTTCATCTTTCATTTTTTACAGCTCCAATAGTTCGTAATATGGTTGATATTCTAGCTAATGATTTTGTAAATATTCCTGATCTCTATCCAGTAGCGATGGTTCCTTTTCTTAAGAAGAAATTAACTCCTTCTCCGTTATCTAATATTCGTCCTATTTCTATGACACCTCTTTTGATAAAGACTATTGAATCTATTGTTAAAGATCATATACAAAATAATATTTATCTTCATTTATCAAAATTTCAATTTGCAAAAAAGGGTCATTCAACAACTGAAGCTGTTCAGCTTTTTCTTCTTCTTATTGAGTATATTAGGCGTCATAATAAATCAAAACCTGTGGTCGTTCAATTGGACTTCACATCAGCCTTTGATTGTGTTCTGCCTTCTGTTTTGTTTCTGACTCTTCGGGATTATCAGGTTCCTACTCCATATGTCCATATTATAGCCAATCTTCTACTTAACAGGTCCATCTTTACTTCATTGGATGGTAAACTTGCAGATGGTTTTCGTCCGCATCTCTCAGTGCCACAGGGATCTCCTCTTGCCACATTATGTTTTATTACATATTTAAATCCGTTACTTTTACAAATAGAATCTAAACTGCCTGGTATCTATGTTCCTGCTCTTAAACAGACTATTCATCATATTTCTTATGTTGATGATGTCTCTGTCTTTCTTCCTGATAAATCTTTTCTTCCGGCTTTGTTGCAAATATTGGACTCTTTTTCTAATACTTTTAATCTTCATATTAATGTTACAAAATCCGCAATGTGGAAAATTAAATCTGGTTTATCAATTATTTCCACTTTCACAGCCAAGCCTCAGTCTTTCCTTGGTTTTGCAATAGTTTTATCTCGTTCAGTAATTACAAGGCAGATTCAAAATATTATTCTTGATAAAACAAAAAGTATAGTTGCATCACTTGTTAATATAAATATTTCACTTATAAGTAAGGTTACACTCTTGAACTCTTTGGTATATTCAAGGATTAGTTATTATTTACCAATTATTAGGCCAACAAAGCGTTTTGAGAGGGCTATAAATTCGCTTTGTTCAAAATTATTTTGGAAAAACAAGGTCGTAGCCATCAGTATTGCTAAAATTCAAATGCCAAAGCTTTTAAATAGTCTAGGTTTGCACTCGGTCTCAACTCTATATCTTCAGAGATCTATATCTTTTCTTTGTGTAACTTGTCTAAAGCTTGCTCAGTTATCCCTTCCTTTGGTTATTGATCCTACAGATACGCCACCTCCATTTTCAAGTTATTGGATTGCTGATTTATGGAAGTCAGTTATTAAGTCAATACCCTCGGTTCAAATTGCGCTTGATGGGAAATTGTCATTCTGGGATGTTTATAAATTAAAATTTCCACATTATACTCCTCTTTTGACTTCATTAGGTGTTTCAAATAAAGTTCTCCTGCGTAAAATGAAACTTCTTTTCATTGAAGCAAGACATGTTGATTTTGTACTTAAACTAAATTTAAATGCACTCCCAACAAGTTATTTTTAGTGACCAGCAGAGGCTTCATTAGGATTTCATCTCAGTGTCAGTTGTGTAGATTATATGATGAGACAATTCTCCATATTTTCTATATCTGTCCTGCTCTTAAGTCGATTAGGGACTTTATTGTTGTGAATGTCTCTCTGGATCTTGGGGATGCTCTTTCTGTTTCTAACACTCTTAAGAAGGGATCATTTGCAGCAATAACATTATCTATCTTTATAAAATTTTCTTTATGGTTGACACGTTGCAGGCTCATCTTTGGTCATTCTCAGGACTCGGCTCTAAGTGTCTTTATTAAGCTTCTTGATCAAGTCAAGCAGCGAGCTTTCACCTGTGAGTCTACATGATGATACTTGGGTGAAAGTTTTATTTTCCTCTTAATCCTATTAAGATACCCTTTTCTCTACATTGACTTTTTCAAGTTTCATTTTGAATACTATGTAAATTTTTATAAAGTTTAACTGTATATTACTATGTTTAATAAATATATATTTTAAAACAATATTAATATGTTATGAATAATTTTTCTTTTAAATATGTATAAAAATTTTTTTTATCTTTTCTTAAGTAATTTTTTGTTCTTTACAGGGCTGAAGCAAATAGAATTTAGAATTGATTTCTTGTTCATTTAATAATAAATAATATTTATTATGCCTCTGATATATATATATATTGATTAGTTGATATTTTTTCCAATCTTCATTTATATTATACACCTGGGTCTCTTTTTACATGGACTTATTTAACACGATTTTGAAGTTACACGATTTCTGTTTCATTGGAAGTCGAACTGCGATAATGTGTTATTACTTTAAATAATAAATTTTGCGCACTTACTTTATATTGAAAGTAATAGCACATTATTAGAATTTGACTTTCATCTTAGTAATTTCAATATTTTCAGTGCTTTATAATAGTATGATTTTATGCAATAATGAAATTAAAATCATGATTTCCACATTTTATGTATACACACATTAAATTTTACAAGATTATAATGTAAATTTGTTCAAACATTGTATGTGTTAATTTTGCATTTTAAATCACATTCTGTTTTTGCTTTTTAAAAAAGAAGATAATCAATTATTAATCATTTAGTGCCCACAAGTTTATTTTTAAAAGGTCAGTAATAGCAGTGGGCACAATTAAATTTGACAATTAAAAATTAAAATCTGATTTTTTAATTGTAATTAACAATTTAAAAATTACTTACGACTTGAAATTAATGTGGTGTGAAATTTGATTTTTAAACCGAATTGAAAATTAAAGACAAAAATAAGAATTTAATTTTTAGTTGTTAGTTTTATAAACAATTAATAAAATCATCATCTCAAAGATTAATTACTAATTACGTTGTCACCAGAAAACCATTGACACAACATGAGTGTGAAGTTGGCACTAGTTGTTTGCAAACGAACATGTTTTTCGGCAAATAGCTATAATAATTAAAACATGTATAAAAAATGTAAATTACTGTACTGTAAATTATGCATAAAAGTATATCATTTTGAATAAAATTAAATATTATAGTTAAAAAAAGTTTGTCTTGTATCAATTTTTTTCAAATTGGAAATTTTTTATTAGTCATATTTTATTTTCTTATTATTTTTTTTTTTTGCGCGAATTTTAAAGTAATTTTACATTGGTGCTTTGCTTTTATGCAAATTTTGAAAAATCACAGACCGCATCCCCCTTTTTTCAATGTAAGTTATGTCTATTTTTGCGCGATTTCATTTGCGTGTGTTTTCTGAGGAACCTATCTATCGTGTAAAACGAGACCCAGGTGTACTAGTTAAAGAATTATATGATAGATGTTATAGGAGCATGATAGAAATCAAATTTTTTTTTAATATGAATACATACTTGTTTAACCATATGTGTATTTTATGGGAAAATTTAGAATTCAATCTGAAGATGGGAATTTGAATCTAAAGGAGGAAATTTGTATGTAATTGATTATCACTATTTATTCGAGCTTACACTAGATGGCACTAGAGTGCCCTTAACATTTATTTATGTTGGAAAGTTTGGAATTTATTGTTATTATAAAATATGGACAATAATAAATTTAAAATCTATAAATACTGAAATATGCAGTACAATTACAATATAATAATGTAATCAACTTATTGTTCTGCTAATAAAAAAAAAAAATAAAAAAACCCAATGGGTTCTTCTTGCTTATATTCTTAACAGATATTTAGAAGTAATTCACTCTATTTACTTTATGCCAACACCACCTAGTGTAAGATGACCTTTTAGCATTGCCTTCTAGTACCCCAATATTCTACCATACTATAAATGACTTTAAAATAACATAAATAGAAGGTATTTTTTTCTTAAACGCATATGTTTGAAATTTTTTTTTTTTTTGTAAATAACCTTTATTAACGTGTTGAAAATAGACAGTAAATAAAGTTTTTGCTATATATTATATTATATGTAAATAAACACAGTTTTGATGTTTTATTCATATAAAGATTTTTTATAAATGGGTAAAAAAATATTAGTTACTCAGAAAAGCTTTTAAAATTGAAATATTGTGTTAGTTTTTTTTTTTTTTTTCATAAATAAAGTTTTTCTTTATTTATATTAAACTATTTTACAAATATTTCTTTTTTTTCTGTTTTATTTTTACCTTTACCTTTTATAGTGAATTTGAAATATTTATATTTAAAAAATAGTATGTATGTAGATAGATAGATAACTAGTTGGTTATTTGATTAGATAAACATAAAGGTAGATAGATAGATAGATAGATAGATAGATAGATAGATAGATAGATAGATAGATAGATAGATAGATAGATAGGTAGATAGGTAGGTAGGTAGGTAGGTAGGTAGGTAGGTAGGTAGGTAGGTAGGTAGGTAGGTAGGTAGGTAGGTAGGTAGGTAGGTAGGTAGGTAGGTAGGTAGGTAGGTAGGTAGGTAGGTAGGTAGGTAGGTAGGTAGGTAGGTAGGTAGGTAGGTAGGTAGGTAGGTAGGTAGGTAGGTGGGTAGGTAGGTAGGTAGGTAGGTAGGTAGGTAGGTAGGTAGGTAGGTGGGTAGGTAGGTAGGTAGGTAGGTGGGTAGGTAGGTAGGTGGGTAGGTAGGTGGGTGGGTAGGTAGGTGGGTAGGTAGGTGGGTAGGTAGGTAGGTAGGTAGGTAGGTGGGTAGGTAGGTAGGTGGGTAGGTGGGTGGGTGGGTAGGTGGGTAGGTGGGTGGGTAGGTGGGTGGGTGGGTGGGTGGGTGGGTGGGTGGGTGGGTGGGTAGGTGGGTGGGTGGGTGGGTGGGTAGGTGGGTGGGTGGGTGGGTAGGTAGGTGGGTGGGTAGGTGGGTAGGTGGGTAGGTGGGTAGGTGGGTAGGTAGGTGGGTAGGTGGGTGGGGTGGGTGGGTGGGTAGGTGGGTGGGTGGGTAGGTAGGTAGGTGGGTGGGTGGGTGGGTAGGTAGGTAGGTGGGTGGGTGGGTAGGTGGGTAGGTAGGTAGGTAGGTGGGTGGGTGGGTGGGTGGGTGGGTGGGTGGGTGGGTGGGTGGGTGGGTAGGTGGGTAGGTGGGTGGGTGGGTAGGTGGGTGGGTGGGTGGGTAGGTAGGTGGGTAGGTAGGTGGGTGGGTGGGTGGGTGGGTGGGTAGGTGGGTGGGTAGGTGGGTGGGTGGGTGGGTGGGTAGGTAGGTAGGTGGGTAGGTGGGTAGGTAGGTAGGTGGGTGGGTGGGTGGGTAGGTAGGTGGGTAGGTAGGTAGGTAGGTAGGTAGGTAGGTAGGTAGGTAGGTAGGTAGGTAGGTAGGTAGGTAGGTAGGTAGGTAGGTAGGTAGGTAGGTAGGTAGGTAGGTAGGTAGGTAGGTAGGTAGGTAGGTAGGTAGGTAGGTAGGTAGATAGATAGATAGATAGATAGATAGATAGATAGATAGATAGATAGATAGATAGATAGATAGATAGATAGATAGATACATAGATAGATCGGTAGATAGATAGATAGATAGATAGATAGATAGATAGATAGATAGATAGATAGATAGATAGATAGATAGATAGATAGATAGATAGATAGATAGATAGATAGATAGATAGATAGATAGATAGATAGATAGATAGATAGATAGATAGATAGATAGATAGATAGATAGATAGATAGATAGATAGATAGATAGATAGATAGATAGATAGATAGATAGATAGATAGATAGATAGATAGATAGATAGATAGATAGATAGATAGATAGATAGATAGATAGATAGATAGATAGATAGATAGATAGATAGATAGATAGATAGATAGATAGATAGATAGATAGATAGATAGATAGATAGATAGATAGATAGATAGATAGATAGATAGATAGATAGATAGATAGATAGATAGATAGATAGATAGATAGATAGATAGATAGATAGATAGATACCCTTTGATTGACATTTGGAGCAATTATTATGTAATTTAACTTATGTTTCTGATAAAAATTCAGAAAATAAAATATATTGTTTAAACATATTAACATACAACCAAGTGCACATCAAAAGTAAAAATCCTTAAGTCTGTGTGATTATATTTCTTATACATCACTGCATTTATCTATATATGTGTCAGGAAGTATTTAGATTTAGATTTGCATTTTTGCACAGTATATTGCTAACATATTTTAACATTTGACAATCCCACGATGAAGTATGTCAATTATGAGGCTACCATCTCTCATTTCTCACACAGTTTTATTTGGTTAGCTCATATGATGTTGGGAAAAAAACAGTTCTTTGTACCATTGAAATATGATGCATCAACATGGGCTAACTTGTAACTGAAGTAGTCTACATTTCTTATATTATTATACCTAAATATTCAAAGAAAATTTCAATTTTGATGCTGCCCTGATTTGTTCCTCTGTTGCATAAATCAAGAAAATATAGCAGGATCTTATACATACATCTTCATTAAAATGAATGATAGAAAATATGATAATGTAAAAGATATAAGAGTTTTTAAGTATTATATTCTGTACAATTATAAAAGTGTTAGTTAAAACTATTGAAGTGTAAGGAGTTATACACCTTGAATCATTAATACCTAAAGCTCATAAATTTTCCCATCTCAAAACATTTTTATACAGATATTATAATCTTTGTAAATTCAAATCTGATCGAAAAACTAATATTGAAACATACATAAAAGATTTACTTGAAATACAAGCACTCTTCACATACCTGGAGCCTAATTTAATTGTAAATGTACAGGATTTGAATGCAGACTTTCAAGCACCCTTCAACTATCCATACTATCTCATACAACTGATACACATGACCACATACATCTAGAAAAGATCGATAATCACCAATATATATATTTCATTTCATGCTAAACCAGCACTCATCATTTGATCGAGATTATCATCTCCCACACACATCTATTATCAGTGCTCAGTTTTTATTAAGATAGCAAATCTTCATACTTTAATGGACAGGCTTCAATCCACTCCATACCATTGAAAATCTGAAGATGGAAAAGCATGCTGATGCCAATATTATTGCCATGCTCGTGTTGACCTCAAGTCATTCTCACTCCTCATGTATAAGACTTTATCCATTTAAATACATAGAAGAGGAATGGGCAGGATGCAGGTTTAACATGAAAAAATTTGAAATACAGGCACTCTTCACATTCCTGGAGCCTAATTGTAAATATAGGGGATTTAAACTCAGACTTTCAAGTACTTTTCAACTATCCATACTATCTCTTACCACTGATACACATGACCACAAACATGTAGAAAAAATAAATAATCACCAATATATGTATTTCATGCTAAACCAGCACTTATCAGTTGATCCAGATTATCATCTCTCTCACACACATATATAATCAGTGCTCAGTTTATATTAAGGTGGAAAATATTCATACTTTAATGAACAGGCTTCAATCTACTCCAACCTTTAACTCTTCAGCCATCCATATCATATGGATGGCTGAAGAGATGGAGGTTGGAGGGAATTGGAGCCTGCTCCTATGGATGACTGAAGAATTGGAGGTTGGAGTGGATTGAAGACTGTCCATTAAGGTATGAAAAATTGCTATCTTAATAAAAACTGAGCTGTGATTATAATATGTGAGTGGGAGATGATAATCTAGACCAACTGATGAGTGCTAGTTTAGGATGAAATATATATATTGGTGATTATTTATCTTTTCTACATGTATGTGGTCATGTGTATTAGTGGTATGAGCTAGTATGGCTAGTTGAAGTGTGCTTAAAAGTCTGAGTTCAAATCTCCTATATTTGTAAAAAATTTACATAACATCAGATATATAAATAAGCATTTATCTTATATAGCGTATGTTTACAATTGTATACATTCAAATATCAGCCTTTTAAGCTAATTGTGCAAATGCTTTGCAAGTGTTAATAATAAATGAATACTTTTTCACCAATACAAGATATAGTATTTATGCAGGAATAAAAGAAATCCTCTTATTCCTATGACTCAAATGCTTATATATGAGCAAATTTGAAGTACTGGCAAGTAAAGTGTGAGGATGGAACCATCATTTTAAATTACTATATACAATATCTGAATGAATGACATGGGTGAAATTATCTAGAATTTACTAAACGCCATTCCAACTGAAACTTAATCATATGTAAATAAGCATTCATTTTATATAGCATATGTTTACAATTGTATACATTCAAATATCAGCCTTTTAAGCTAATTGTGCATATGCTTTGTGAGTGTTAATAATAAATGAATGCTTATTTACATATGATTAAGTTTCAGTTGGAATGACGTTTAATAAATTCTAGACAATTTCACCCATGTCATTCATTCAGACATCGTATATAGTAATTTAAAGTGACGGTTCCATCCTCACACTTTACTTGCTAGTACTTCAGATTTGCTCATATATAAGCATTTGAGTCATAGGAATAAGAGGATTTCTTTTATTCCTGCATAAATACTATATCTTGTATTGGTGAGAAAGTATTCATTTATTATTAACATTCGCAAAGTGTATGCACAATTAGCTTATAAGGCTGATAATTTAATGTATAACATCAGATACAAAGATCCAGCTTTCATTCAAATTGTTAAAAGCTTTTTCAAGCTAATGAAATACTCTGGATATCACTTTAATAAATACCTGCAGTGATTCGCTGTATAAACAAAATTTGCATTGAAACATAGTATGGACCTTTGCATCATTCCCACCCTGATGTACTTAATTAACAGTAATAAGAGAAGCTGCCCTCAGAGCAGAATGGCCAACTTGTGTATAAAATTATTTGCAACAACAGAAATTTTCATGCAGTAGAGAATCACATGCCTATCTGTTTACAGGAATTGCATAGCACAGACAAAATATAATTGAGTTAAGGCTAGTATGAATGTTAAATTTATCTATCTTAAACACAAGTCTAAACATGGTCACAGCTTTGATCATACATCTGCAAACATTGACTGCTTTGAAAGAAACAATGCTAAACATAAAAAGGTCTCGCATATTGTCAACAACATACATACAATCAATAATAAATAATCCTGCATTCCCCTATCAAAAAAGTGACTCATTTATATTAACTTATTTACATCCTATATTCAAATTTTATGCAAATTCTTACACTTGTTTATTTTTTATATATGTCACAAGCTACTTAAACAACTATTGCTACATGTATGATTACCAATTAATCAAAAGCATTCACAGCACACCATACTGTTAAAGTATTAAACCAAGCTTTTCTTTATATATGTATTTATTTCGTATTATAATTAACATATGTGATCATTAACAAAATGCAACAAGATTTTAATTATTTAATTTTTTTTTTGTATTTTGTTAATTATCACATATGTTAATTATAATATGAAATAAATACATATATAAAGAAAAGCTAATAATTACTTATCACCCAGCCAGATATTCTATCAAATAGCCTAAACTATTCAATAAGAATGTCTAATCTACATATGAGTTATTATTTTAACATCTTGTGTAAATAGATATTCTCAGCATAGTATAAATACAGTTCGATCATTCCACTTAAATTCACTCTCTTGTCACTATTTGAAAAATTCATTTGCTAGTTTCATGTTCTCTTAATGGTGATATTGGAACTTCAAAAATCTCTAGATATCAATATTCTACAGATAAATCAGATACAAGAGGGCATGCTTGGAGATTTCTTTTTTACCAGTGAAGGTCACTTTGGTTGTATAAGATCATGTGAATATTTTATTCAAATCTTAAAAGTGAAAGTAATATATTTTTCATATTTTTTTATTTATTTGTGATGATTTTTGCAGAATATTTGAAAAAATGTTTCTTTTTAATAAGAATATAATAAGACTCAGATTGTATTCAAAGATATTTGGTTTTGATAGAATATACTTTACCAGAAGTATGATAATACACAACAGAAATTTGTGTGTTACTGAAAAGAGAGTGCTTCTATAAACACTGCAACAACTTTTACACATTTTTAAAAATAATTATAAGTGAGGTTTAAATAATAAGTAATACTAACAGAGGTCATTGCAAAAAAACATGATGTTAGAAGTTAGGGTAATTTGAACATTTTGTGTATGAATTTTTAGCTAGAAATATACACTGGCATATTTTCATTTTTCAAATCTATCCATTAAATAAATATTGTGTTTTACTTAATTTACATGCTTGAATTTCAAACTTTTTCAATCATTCTTTAGTGGTAATTTGAGTTAACAATTCAATCTTTAAGTTTAGTATTAAAATCTTTATTTAATATTCATCATCATTGGCAACCATTATCAATCCACTACAGGATGAAGGTCTCTACAAATTTAACCCATCTTCTCCAGTCTCTAACATTTCTCTTCCACATCACTCCTGCACATTTTTTTATTTCATCCATCCATCTCACATGTGCTTTCTTTCTGGATATTTTACAATCTTTTGGAATCCAGTTTAATATTTTAATTGACTATCTATTATCATTTCCTCTAGAAATAAGTCCAGCCCAACTTTGCTTCAATCTTTTAATTTTTTCAATGATGTCAGGAGCATTTGTTTTTTCTCTTATCCATATATTGCATTTTCAATCTCTTCTTGTTATTCATAACATTTATCTCTCCATATTTTAGTGACTGGTCTGAAGTCACTATATTGCTTTATATTAAGTGTCCAAGTCTCAGATCTCTAGTAAGAACAGGTAAAGTACATTTATTACAAACCTTTTTTTAAACACATAAGCAAGCATATTTCCTTTTAATATTAAGTTATTTCTACCAAAGAAGCATTCCAACTAATTTTAAGTCTATGATTAATTTTATTCATTGTTTCCATTTGTAGTTATGATCTGTTGTTAACTTCTAACTCAACATTATCAATCTTCATTTTTTTTAAAAAATCCATTGAACATCACTTTAGTCTTTTAACACTTACCTTTAGTACTACTTTCTTACTTTCATCTGATAACTCTTGCAACATTTTCTGAAGCTTAAAACTATTTTTTGCAAAAACAACTACATCATTTGCAAAATCTAAATGACTTAAACAATCTCCATTACTTTTACTTCTTTAGCTTACCATTTTAATTCCCAAAATACTTTTTGCAAAACTGATGTAAAAGGTTATGGAGATATGAAGTCATCCTGTCTTACACTCTTCTCACTGTTAATTAACATTTCTAGAATCATTATGTAATCTAATTGTTGCTGTTGCATTTTTATAATCTTCAGAATATGACAATATCCTGAATCTATACCTTGATGATCCAAAGCTTTAATCACTGCATAGATGCTTATATAATCAAATGTCTTTTCATAATCTACAAATCCAAAGCATAATGGCAACTCACATTCATTGGTCATCTCTATAACTTTTCCCAATGTTTGTATATCACTTTTAAATCCAACTTGATCTTTTGGTTGGTTGAAATCCAAAGTTCTCTGTAGATGAGTTGAAATTATCGTATTACAAATTTTGTAAAAGACTTATAAAATTCTAATAGGTCTGTAAGTTCTATTATTTTCTTTATCACTTTTTTAAATATTAATACTGAATTACTCAAATCATGGAGTACATCTTTATCATATAAACATTTTATATATAACTTTGGCAAAAAAATTATATTTCTTCACCTGCTTCTTTTAAGATATCAATTATAATTCTATCACTACCTGAAATTTTTCCTTTCTTCATAAATTTAATTGCATGTCTCACTTCATTTAAAATCTTTGGCAATTCAGAAAATATAATAGTTGTAGGAGATATTTGTTTTTTATTACTTTGTAATTCTTGATAGATCACTTGTATCTATTTCATGATGTCATCTCACTTTTTAGTAATAGTAACATCTTCTTTTTTTTTTTCAGATATAAATTTCTTTACAAATGCAGATCACATTGAAAAAAAGAAAAATTGCAAGAATTGGAAGAATTCTCTCATATTAAATGGGACATTTTGGACTTTCCGAATTTAGTAAAAATGGTGAGATAATTGATTGAAAAAGTAAGCATGTACTCTACTACAAAAATACAAACATTGGAAGTAAAAGTGGAGTAGGATTCATTATAAATAAGAAGTAAGAAAGACATTGTGAAGAATGATGGTATATCATATAAAATGGCAAAATTAATTATTCAACTTAATAGCAGTTACCAAATACAGAATAATTCAGGTTTATGCTCAACATGTTATCATAGTGATGAAGTAGTAGAGAGTATTTATATTGTGATGGTCAATCCTAAGAATCAAGCAATGACCACTAACTCAAATATCCATGTATAACATCAATATAAACATTACCACAAACAGTTCAAACTTGAACCTCATAAATGTATCTATGTCCCAGGACAATTCCCACATGACTAATGTATCAGATGTCAGCATATATGCATGTTTCTTATATTCTGCTAGGTCAGGGAGATGCAAAGAACTCTTAAAACAATATTAAATAATTGTGGTAAACAAGACACAAAATGTGAGAGATAATGTATGTAGATTTTTATTAGTAAGAAAACTAAAGGGAAGTAAAATTTGTATGTTTAGATTTAAACCCTAGATCTTTTGCATTTCTTACATGTTAAAATGAGATTTATTAGCAACTAAGCATATTAATTTTCACTAACTTATACAATGGAGGGAATATAAGTAACCTTTATATGTATTAGTAATCTCTAGGTTAGGCATTTCTATGAAATTTTAACAATTAATTAATGAATAATAAAGTAGGATTATGATAGAAATATGTACATAACAATATCAAAGTTACAATCATGAATAGATGGCCGGCACATACTCAGAATTATGTCAGACTCCACATTTGGAATCTCAGGCTTTAAAATATATTAAGAAAATATAAAGCACAGTAATAGCGTATGAATAATAAAAAAATATATCCAATAATGAAAGAGAAATGGGGTAATCTCACCTTGGTGAGACTGCACCCAAAAAGTCCATAGGATTAGAGGATCATACGGAGCAGGAATGAATGGCTGCTCCTACAATAAGTAAAGAACTGATTACTACCATGTAGGAATGAGCCTCTGTATTGATAATAACAAATAATGGCCAGGATCTTCCAAGTATGAAAATATAAGAAATGCCTGCCTTTAGCACAATCATATCTAGAAATACCTGACAAATCCATTTCTCCGAAACAGGAATGAATGTCTGCTTGAAGCACAAATCTATAAATTAAGAAATATATCTATAAATAATCCAACAAAACATGATTAAGATGAGCAATACATAATTCTTAACTATGAAAGTCAGCAATTACAAGATCAACAAAAGTAATTGTGAGTGCCCACATTATAAATTTGAACAAGTGGCCATATATTACTTTACTGGCCAAACTAGAGACTAATACACTCTATACATCTTATACATCCATATTAAGAAATACCTTATACGATAGCTTGAGAGGTCTGTGATGTATATATATAATTAAAACATATCTCAGCTAATGTAATCAAATGACACATATTAGCCCTTCAAATAAATTGAAAATCCCAAGTTTAACACTATTTTCGTAACTAATGCAACTCTTTTTTATAATTCTCTCTTTCAAGATAATTTTATTTGACCTATAAGTGATTACAAAAAAAATAAAAATAAATAGATAACAAGAATTAACTAGGTGAGGTTAGAAAGTGATATATAATTGTTGAAAAAAAAAACACTTGTTTTATAACTGCAAAGGTAAAATCAAAAATCGAAACGCATGACCAATTTTTTTTTTTTAAAAAAAAAATCTTTCACAGGATAGCAGGGGGGTTTAAAACGTCTTTGCGCTTTTAATTAATTAGTCTACTTTTAAGAGGAAAGAGAAAACCAATTTTCGAAATTCTAAGAAATGAAAAGATATTTACAAAAATTAGCCCTCCATCACCTCATGTTTAGAATAATAAATATAACATATAGATAGACTTTAAGAATGACTGCATCTAGCAATCTATTCAATCATTCTTAACAATAAAAAAAATATACAAGTAAAAGAGAACAACAAATCCATAAAAAAATGTTTTACTGATCATAGGAATGCAAAGATCTTAAATTCAAATATTTCTGCTTTACCTTTGTGAAGGGTTTGAAAATACGGCAAGATATGAAGAGCAGCGTGAGATGTAATGACCATGCGTAGCTTTCATAGTACAATTCTTACGATTCTGAATAATGTTTTTCTCATATATTGACGAGAAGCTGGTTCTTTGGAAAGCATTTGGATGAAGGTGACTTAATTGACTAGATAGTTTCTTATTTTTGGGAGGACAACATGGCCGGTCAGCAAAATTTAGATGGGCAGCATTTTACCTAACTCCATTGGGTTTCAAACTCATGCTCCCCAAAGATGGAGAGGGAAAGTGGACACAAACTTTCTACTTGCTGGTTGCTTAATATGGGACTTATAACTGCCAAATAAAATATCCTTAATATCTTGAAGACTCTTTTCTGAAGAACAAAAAATAAAAATCAGAATAAAAAACAATTTCAATTTCTGAGGTATTTATATCATTTTGAACAAAATGCATCCGGCTTAATTTTAATTAAAATATATTTTTGCTGATAGTAATTTTGATCAGTTTAATTACAATTTTATCTTCTACCTATTTATTAATTGATAACAATTTTCAAATTCCTAATACTGTTTGGCTACAGCATACCTGGCAGTAATTAAACATATATTAACGCCTTTTACTGCAAGGTAAAATTTTGAAATATTCTTGTAAATATAAAATACAAAGATATTATTTTTTTTACTTAAAATAAGATTTTTATACCAATTATAAATGTAATTACATTCTATAATTAATCTGCCTTTAATAAATTTTCACGAATAAAAAATGTTTTTAATAATTAAATGTCTCATAAAATTAAAATTATTTAATTATAATTGAAAATTATAAGTTAAAAGTATTTATTTATAAGTTGGCATGAAACATATATATATAGCTTTAATATAGATGTACAAAAGCCTTGTGATCAGACCAAACGACCTTTTAAAATTATTAGGGGAGATTTTAAGAAAATTGATAAACAAATGGTAGATGAAAGTACTGAAAGTAAATTTGGTTATGGTAGTAGAAATGTGAGACGACACAGACTTGTGGAGTTTGTAAAAAAGAAAATCTTTACATTATGTTTTTTTTTTTTTTTTTTGAGAAAAATGTTACAATGAAATGGCCATGGAAGCATCCAAATAAAAGTGCAGCAGAGATGGATTATATTTTGACAAACAGAAAATACATATTTCAAGATTTTAATGTTCTTAATAAATTCAACACAGGAAGTGACCATCAATTAGTAAGATGTAAGATACATATATGTTAATGCAAAAATAGATAGACAAAAATAATTAAGTAAAACAATATTCACTGTTGATATTCCTAATCTTCAGAAACATTCTAATAAATTTAAATTACAACCTAAAAATTCTTGTCAAATATTAATAGATTTTAAAAAATGATTCAAGTTTAAAGAAAATCAATAGAAAGAGAACTGATACATTTTAATAACTGTCGGGTAATTGTTTCACAAAAGCAGCAATTGACCAATAAAATTTCTACTGAGACAAGACAATTTATAAAAAAAGGAGAAATATAAAATATATAAAAATGATGCATTAAGAAGGATTAAATAGCTTGAATATTGTAAAATTGTGCAGAAAACAGTTGATAAGATAAAAGAAAGTATAATTGTGAACTAACAAGAAAAGCTGTAGAAAGGAAGAAGTCACCAAGAGTGTAAAACAACATTTCAGTATTGGTAGGAAACATTCAATATTATGAGTCAATACATTGTAATCATTTAATTAATAATACAAATTTACACATGAAAAACATCCTAGTAAATCATGTTTCAACTTTCCAAATATAGAAAAAAATAATAAAGTTCAATAAAGTAAAATGCATAACAAGAATAATTACATTTTTTTACATTGGTTGATTATATTTAAGCTAATGAAAAAAGTAAATTAATAAAATATTTGGTCATTTAATTTCATTAGTGAAACAGGAATGAGTAATTATAAAGTCATGAATTTCTCTTCTAAAATTTAAAATTGCATTTATAATTATTAAAATATCACAAAATATATGTTCTACAGTATTTGATAGTGTATAGTGATTATAAGTTCTTTTTTGACATTACTTGTATTTTTAAAAAATATATATATTTCAAAAATATCTAAGTGCAAATATGAATATATTTCTTCCTTAATCTTCTCATTGTGACAGGTTTTTTTGTTTTAACTGGCTTTAAGCTTACAATATTAATTTTAGTATTAAATTGTTAGTATATATTAAAACATAATAAATTTGTCATCATTTGATAAATATTTAAATAAACTCTAAAAAATCCCATTTGAATTTTGCAATTATTTAAAAAATTAGATTGTAATCAAAACAAAGCACTGTTTCATCATTCAACCATCAGAAGAAGCAGATTGCTTTCAGCAAATTAATATCTTTTTTATTTAACATTTAGATTTAAAATGTGAATGAATAACTATTTATATCTGTTAAATCAATCAACTTACACTTTAAAAGTTTAAATTGTTTTAGTATTTTTTATGATATTGCTATAGATTCTAATGCTGTGAATAATGATGTGTTATTAAAGAAACCATAACTGGCATCTCTATAATTTTCATGAGAACATTATTAATGTATATTTAGGAAATAAATATATAATAATATACACAATCTACATAATCAAGTTTTTAATTATTCAAAATATTTTTTCAAAGTAATATCAATAATTTTGAGACTTCCATGAAAACAATTGCAACCATTAATGTGAAGTTTAGCCTGCTTTGGATTTCCCAATTTTCAAATATTCTGACATCTTTAGAATTTTTGTGAAATTAAAATATTAGAATAAAATATACATGAATTTTTAACATTAAAAAAGTTAGCAAAATTTCTCAATAGATGGCTATACATGCAAATTGAATTTCTTGACTATTCATATGATAGACATCCCTTTGGCTAAGATAAACGGTTAATAATTATTGGAAAAATTATCATAAACATTAAAATAAACTGGGAAAAGTTTTTGTTCATTGCTAACAACATTTGATGAGGACTTTACATGGTGTTTTATTATGCCAAAGGTCAATGAATCTACCAATCAGTGATCTAGCTTTTCATCAGCTTATTTGTAGTGTTTTCTGCAGAATACTGTCATCTCCAGTCTGTTTTGGAATAATAAATCAATACTTACACTAATTAAATTTTTTTACCTTTGAATGAATATAAAATTGGAAAAAGAGGGCTAAAGATAGCTCCGAGAGTAATTTAAATCTGAGATACAGTAGTACCATCATTATAGTTTGTAATATCATATGGCTGATAGTTCGCTAATGTTCTTGTAAGTAGGTTGTTCTGACATCGATTAACATTTGAAACTGGCATTTTCATAAGCTGAAATCAGTCATATGTTTCCACTTAGAATATTAAGAATTGTAAAATTATGTATGTTATGCTTTAATGCTTTATGGAGAATAGGTGGTGCATGCAAATACATAAATGTTGCCTTTCTTATGAATGTGTGTGGGGGGTAAAGTATTTGTAATGTTAGTCCAGAGATATTGGACGAGTAGGCACTAGATGGAGATTTTATGCATGATCCTTCTGGCATCCAATGCTTACTCTGTTTGGCACAGGGTGGCACTACTGTACGGAGAGTTTTGCTTTTTTCAATATTCATAAATAGGTACATTCAAGTTAAACAAAGATAATTTTTAGATTAAAATAGTTAGTACACTGCAAATAAAAATGATTTTATATAAAAATATTCATCAAATCTTGCTAATGATGATGATGGTAATGTATAACCTAGCACTGAAGATTAAACTAAATACAAGTCCTCCCAAAACTATTTTTAATTTGATTTTCTAATTTCAATAAATAAATAAAAATAAAACTTTAGAGTGCCAAACTTTCTAAATAGAAAGTTTACTTCTGGAAAATTTATTAATGCCCGATTATCATCATTAATAAATCATTGTGGTCATGTCTGCATGCCCCCAGTGGATTCCATAGTTTTTTAGCAGACCCCCAGTGGATTCCATAGTTTTTTTAGGATTGTAGATATTAATAGCATAATTGTATTAATAGCATAATATTTGGATTGAGTTTGATAAGCAAATACAACCTAAATGCATTAATTAAAATAATAATTTATTATAATAAGTATACTTAAACATAAAATTTTACCAAATCAGGGCTAATTTATTATTTTCTGTTAAAGTACAATGATTCAATAATTTTGTCTAATATTGAAAGCTTATGAAACTCGCACAGACAGAACAATTAAGTCCATGCAAAGCCATAGAATTAACCAATTTTGGATCAATCCCTACACTCTAAGAAAATGTAATTTTAAATGTCATCAGTATTTTTTATAAAGGATATGAGTTTGCATGACTTAAGTAATGCTAATTTGCAATAGATTAAACATAATCTGGTTATGTAGAATGGATTTATGGGCTACCATATCACTTACAAAAACTTTTATGTTTTTCTATGACAATATCACCAACTTTTTATAATTTAATTTTAATTGTTTTGACATCCTGTTTTAATAAATTGCTTTTGGATGGCTTATCTCAAGTTTGCATTGTATAAGAGTAAATGAAAGGTGTATGTGTATAAAGCTGTATTTGTAAATAAAAGATTATTTATTTTTGTAAATACGCATGGATTTCTTCATTTAAATAATAACTATTTATGGGGAAAAAATACTTTAGAAATTCACTTGAGAGATTGTCCCAAAAGTATAGATTAAATTAGAATAGATTTTTTTATGCAAATAAAGCTAGTTGCATACAAATATAAGATACCCCGATGTGAATAAAGAAGATTGCGAAAGCAGCTAAAATGGTTAGACTAGATTAAAGTTGATGGACACTCAAGCCCATTTTTTTTGTTTGATTTCCTAAACCAAATAAACATGTGGACATTACCAACATTATATTTTGAGAGATATAAAAGAAACATACTTAACATTAAATTGTGCCATAGATCAGAAGAGAACAAAAACATATATTTTTGAGTGACATGTAGCCTACAATATGCTCAATCTTATATTGCAAAAATTTATCAGAAAAAGAATGCCACTAAAAGTTCAATTATAGAGTCTTTTCTAAATGCCTGCTTCACAGAAATAAGAAGTACAACATTTATACTATATGTATTATGGTGTACATGGGGCAGTTATTTTTACAATAGCAATCCAAGAAATGTTAATACTTTTAAAAACAAATTAGATACAATAAAACAGAGATAAAAAAATTATCCCATCAGACATTTTCACAGCTACTTGGTCACTTGTCCATTAGTGCTCTAACTTCTAATGAGATGTAGTTTCTGCTTCCTATGTTATTGTAAATATTTTTATTAATAATATAATTCACTGAATGCTATTGAAAATAGTTATTGTATTAGTTTTTGATTAGATTTACATTTTTTTTTCAATTGAAATATCTGCACATCTATTCTTTAAACTGAAATATCTCTAGATATATACTTCCTTGAATAAAGTTCCTTCTAAAACTTAGAATAAAATTAGTGTTGATTTAAATTGATAACAGATCAGCAATAAAGAATGGTTAGTGATAGATTAGTACATCGACTAAGAGTGATTCAGTCTAAAATGGAATAGTGACAAGCAAAAAGCAGTTACTAGTTTGTATATTGAAAAGGTTATTACCAGCGAAGAATAATTAATTGAATCTTAATCAAACTGTAAAAGATAAATTGGGAAATGATAAGGTTAATATATAACGTATAAATCGTGTGTGTTAATGTAAATACTAATATTGGGAACTTTAATAAATTAATTCTATACGTAAGATTATATATGCTTATCTGTGTTTCAAGAGACATTTGATTGGAAAGCAGAAATATAATAACTGAATTACTCCTGGGGTGAAAGAAGCCTATTTTTATCTGAAAAAAATAAAATAAATACTTTATTAATGCACTAATACCTTTTTAAGTTGCTTTACCACATAATTTATTTGTTAATAAATAAATCTTTATAGATATAATAAACATATTCATACTTCCCCGTTCTGTTCAAATTCATATAAATAAAGATATAATAAAAGACAAATGACCCCCAAGATGCATTTCAATGTATGGTTTTTATTTATTTATTTAACTCCCTGACTGGTCTTCAGAGACCCTCAGGATGAAAAAGTAAAACAGAATATCTTCCATTTATTGAGAATGGTAGACATTTTAAGCAATTTAAAAACTATCTTTTTTAAGGTACACATTAGTTTCAAGTATTTGTTTAATAAAATAATCAAATTCTTTGAAGAAATACAATTTCATCACTCTTTATAATATATTTTTGGGGTTAGAGGAATGTTCGTATCTGATCAAAATTCGACATGTGAACATTATCAAATGACACTATATATTGTTATATTGTTAAAAAGTGGACCAATTTACTGTGGTGATAATTAAATAGCTCTACATAGGTTAGAAGGTGGTAGAACCTACAATTCATCGTCCATGAAGAAATATATCATTCGTTTCTTTTTATAATTAAGAACAAAATGCTATATTAAATATTGATGAGGTCAAAAATAACGCTTAATTGAATACTAATTAACTAACAAAGTAACAAATGTGAATAAATATGTAACAGTTTTATTAATATTCAACAATTATAAGTTTAGAATAAGGTAATGTTATGTGATTTAATTACCCAAGTAAATAGTAATAAAGAAAAGATGATAGATATTAAATTTTGTTTATCCAAATCACATTGACAGAATTTATAGGCAATGTGATTAGCAATAAATTAAATTTGTTTTCAACCTATATAAATATTGTTTTAATTGTATTTCTACAAAATATATTATTAGAAAACATATATAAAAAAAGTGATAAAAATTTAATTAATTAAATAAAACTAATAAGAAATAACGACTCCGTATTAGTAAAATATTGATTGTCACATCTGAGCATATTAACATGTAATAACTACGGAACGATGGTCAAAAAAGATCTTAAAAAGCAATATGTTTTCATTATATGCATTTAACATCTTCCCTAACAGAATCTTTTTGCTTTCTTCCAAGTAAACTAATTTTCCCGGACTACTTTTAAAGATAAACTCTTTTACTCTAATTCTATTTTACAACCTGTAATAATGTGATAAAACAGAAGATTAAGTTAAATTACATCTGATATTTCAAAGCTATCTATCATAATTCCATTAATCTTAGTTTTTCATCAGTCTAATTACCGGAAATGCTGTAGGCTTGTAATAACCAATGCCTGCAAATGTTATAAGAAAGCCTTGTGCGTTGTGAAGCGGAACTTGTTCCATTTCCTTGCGCAGGCATTAGATTAAGCTTTTTAATATGCAGAAAGAGATAAGGAAGCACAAATATTTATAATCATTTCAATATAACAAAATTGCCACTGTATTTTTAAACAAACATACATTTGCACAATATATACATACATACATACAAAAGACTCATGACCTGATGGTAATATTCATAACAGGGTTTGAATCCAGGACAAATACGATTTTGATTCCCCCCCCCAAAAAAAAAAATTATTACTATATACATTAAACAAACATATACTTGCGCAAATATATATATATGAAAAAGATTTTACATGAAAAAAAAAAATAGAAGTAAAGATAAATGATAAAAAGATTAAATAATGTTCAATGAATGTTTTTAGAAGTTAACAACAACTAATGTCGTCATCAAATTATTAATACAGATGGAAACATAACGGATGAAATTGATCATAGAATTATTCTTGGATGCAGTACTTTTGGTAGAAGCGATTTAATACTGAAAAAATATGTTTATCTATTTGAAAATAAAGATTTTTAAAATAAATGTTCTGCTGGTTTTTACTTAGGATCAGAAACTTGGATTATTAACAAAAGTGCAGTGTAGAAGTTTCCGACTTCTTAATGAAGTATGAAGAGATGTATGTTATGAATAACCAGAATAAATCAAAAATAAAATATATGGATAAGAGATTAAAATGGAACTGGTTTTGACATAAAAGATGATAATACTTGGAGAGTTGACATTTTAAATTGAATCCAAAACCAAAGATCTAGAAAAAGACCACATGTGAGATGGATGAAAAAAATAAGTAAGCTTATTACTGTAATCCAAAGAAAAGAAACTAAATTAAACATGGAAAAGCCTTTATCCTGAAATTGATTCATAATAATTAAAAATCAGGATGATGATGACCAAAAAAAATCATTACAGTGTTCATAATTTAGGATTTGATTCAGAGAAAGTAAAATTAGAATTTAAAAATTAATATTGAAGGCACACTAGTCTGGAAAGATTAATAAACTTATTAAAACAACTTTTAAAAAATATTAATTTTTATATTCAAATTAAAAACAGAAGTAATTTAATTGAGTTATAAAATTAAAATAGTTTTTTAGATTCTAAACACTCTTAGGACTTTTTATCTTTATATAGTTGTCACAAAGGTATCCACCAAATATTCATTACTGTTCAGTAAGTGGGGAAACAATAATGTGTGCTAGGATGGAGAACATGAAGAGGAAATAAATCAATACTATCATCACTGATAAATAATAAATAATTATTTTTACATAATGCCCTTTATAGGATGTGGGGTATTTAAAGACTGTTTGTCTTTTTTACTTCTCCTAAAGAGATTATTGATGGTGTAGAACTGTGAGTGGAACAACCTGTCATGGAACACCAAAACGAATAAAAAACTTGCATGAAAAAGATGTTTTTAATTGGAGAAAAGATATTAATAATAAAAGCAAATAGAAAAGAGTAGCATTGCAACGTTGAACTAAATGTGATTAATAATAATAATATGCTACATTTAGAAACAAAATAGATATTATATGCATAAGGGATGAAAAAATCTCATCTTCAATATGCAAACACGTGTCAGAATGAGTAAAATAAAAAAGCAGCAAAAATATTTTAACATAGTGATAAATGTAAAAAAATGTAAATCTTATGCAGAGATGAGAAAATAATGTTAATTTACTTTTGGAAATTGCTATTTTGTTATGCTAGAATATTTATTTTTTTATCTAATAAAAATACAAATGTATATTATTAATACCCTGCACAGGCTTAAACCTGCATTTATATATGTAATATAGGCGGGATTCGAACTCAGACTTTCACACGACCCACTACTCTCACTGCCATCCCATATTGCTGACCCACCTGATCACACACATGTTGAAAAGATAAATAATCACCAATATACGTATTTCATGTTGATCCAGCAATCATCAGCTGGTCTAGATTACTATCCTCACACACATATATATAATCAGTGCTCAGCTTTATATTAAGATAGCCAATCTTCATACTTTAATGGACAGGCTTCAAACTATTCCAACTCACAACTCTTCAGCCGTCCATGTCCCTGAGAGTAGTGGGTCAGTGAAAGTCTGAGTTCGAATCCCGCCTATATTACATATATAAATGCAGGGTTAAGCCTGTGCTAAGTATTAATTTATATAAATAGTGTATAAAAGGTCTGCCCATCCCTCACATATGTATATATAAATGGATTATTCTCCTGTACAAGAGTGGTCAGAATGACTAATATGTCAACATGGATAGGATGACAACTTTGGCACTAACAAGAGTTTTGAACATTCCATCATCAGATTTTCAATGAAATGGAAGGCTGAAGAGTTGTGAGTTGGAATAGTTTGAAGCCTGCCCATTAAAGTATGAAGATTGACTATCTTAATATAAAGTTGAGCACTGATTATATATATGTGGAAAGATAGTAATCTAGACCAACTAATGACTGCTGGTTTATCATGAAATATGTATATTGGTGATTATTTATCTTTTCAACATGTGTGTGACCAGGTGGGTCAGCAATATGAGATGGCACTGAGAGTAGTGAGTCATGTCAAAGTCTGAGTTTGAGTCCTGCCTAAATGTATATTATGTAAATCCATACCTCTTTTTATGTACAACATCTTAATCTCCTTTTACAAATTCTATCAAAGTGGTAGTATGTGCTGGTTGTAAACACTATAGTTTAAAAAATCCTTTTGGAACATCTTCATCATCATTATAATAAACAGCTACTAATCAAGTATAATTAGGTTATTTCCAACTAGCAATTGGAGATCAATAGACCAATATCAGATCACTATATTGAAATAGAGTCTAGTTTTTATTCTTACATCTCAGAAATAGAATAGAGTTACTTGGGGGAAAAATTAGATTTGGAATTGAATGCAGATAGCCATTCTATTCTTTGTATAGTTAGCTGATATAAAGGTGGTAATTTTTGTTTATTTACTTCACAGGCAGAGGGAGCTTAGAAAACCCTTCGGGTGGGGGTTGGGGGATATAATACTGCTTTACAAATTTAAAATTGATTTATTAATTTGATTTGTAATTCATTATCAATGTGAAGATTGTTTACAATGAAATATAATCTCTATCCTTTACTGGGAAGACTATTATTTCACAATAAACAATGCCATATTTAAAACTGGTTTAAATATCAGTTTCACCCTGAAATTTCAGTTATTAGGTACCAATATTAGTACCATCAAAACACAAATAGATGACATTCTATTTTTTGTATAGTTAGTTGACTAAGAGTAGTGAGTAAATTTGTTTATTTTATAATTAGACAGATTGCTTAATAGTTTTAGTTTGGTTTATATATATATGAAAAACAAAAAGCAAGTTAAAACTTGCTAACACTTGTATTTATGACAATAGATGGCATTCTACCAAAAACACTGTCAAGCATATGTTTGTTTACATAAACGTCAGAGCAAGCATTCACTATCTCTAACTTTAGTTTCACCTTCAGATCATGATTTCAAGATATTTGCTATCATCAGTGAAGGACAGGAATAAGAAACTAGATCTAAACACAAATTCTGAGTGTTTATGAAACAGTTTCTATTCAGCTTGCAAGCGTGAATCTTTTAGACATGTAATGTCTTTAAACTCAGCATAGCAAGCCAGATAGCTATATGGGCCTGATATCAGTTCAGCATCACCACATAGTAGAAGCCTCTGCAATATATATCATTGCTAGAAAGACCTCAAAGGTACATTTATGAAAAACAAAAAGCAAGTTAAAAATTGCTAACATTTGTATTTATGACGATAGATGGCGTTCTACCAAAAACACCATCAAGCGTATGTTTGTTTATTTGGTAGAACACCATCTATTGTCATAAATACAAGCATTATCAAGTTTTAACTTGCTTTTTGTTTTTCATAAATGTACCTTTGAGGTTTTTCTTGCAATGATATATATTGCAGAGGCTTCTACTATGTGGTGATGCTGAACTGATATCAGACCCATATAGCTATCTGGCTTGCTATGCTGAGTTTGAAGACATTACGTATCTAAAAGATTCACGCTTGCAAGCTGAATAAAAACTGTTTCATAAACGCTCAGAGTTTGTGTTTAGATGTAGTTTCTTATTCCTGTCCTTCACTGACAATAGAAAATAGCTTGTAATCATGATCTGAAGGTGGAACTAAAGTTAGAGATAGTGAATGCTTGCTCTGACATTTATGTAAACAAACATACGCTTGACGGTGTTTTTGGTAGAACGCCATCTATTGTCATATATATATATATTCTAACAAAATGGATTTAAGTGCCATTTCTAACTAAAATGCATTAATCTAAATCTTGGTTTTTAAAAGATGAAAATTTTCTTAAATATAAATTAACGACAGATGCATTTCTTCAGTATCAATTAAATATACGATGCATCAATTATATATATTCTAAATAATTGACTTTTGCTAACAAATTGCATTTTATTAAGCATAAATTAAACAAATATGTGATGTATAATGAAGTAATTGTAATATATTTCAGTATACCAAGTATAGACTAAATATAATCTATTTTGTGCAACCGCGTTACAAGCCAATTGTAACCAAACAAAAATCAATTCAAACAAATGAAATGTTATTCTTTATTTTGTTAACTTTATAAAAACTTATTAAATTAACATGAAACACATTTTGCAATAACTCGATCGGTCATCCACATTGTATTTCAAATACAACTAAAACGATTGGGAGAGCTTACAAATATCATATATATTATTGGATAGTTTAAGCTAATTATAACTTTATTCTAACCAATGAGAATTTTATTCAAATGATCGCATATCCACATTATGGATTGATTATACTATATTTAAATCTATATGGCATTTACACACTTGCAGATAAATTGCATGCCAATTACAACATTTTAAGGATGGATGATGGATTCTTCATCACTCCCAGCTGACACTATTTCTGAGGCCTACTAAAATGATGATGATGATACAGAACATCTATAAGCTTAATTTCCAGGGTGCCAAATTGCAACTTTAATGCAATATAAAGGTTAAATCTCAATTCAATACTCTTAGTAATAATATTTCATGAATGGGTTAATACACAATCGATTTAGAGAACACTGAGAATGCATTAAAATTGACAATATTAATATTTTTAAGAGTTCCAGGTTATTCTCAGCGCATTCACTATGATTAAAGCTACAATTAAATTTTATTCTAATTATAAAGTTCTATATTCATCTCCACCTTCCTGATCCAGCCCTCCATCAACTTCACATCCATATGTCTATTACACTATTATTTATTTGACTATTAAAAATTTACATTTTTTTTACTAGCTCATTTCTCTCATCATAATCTCTTCTCAGGGTTTGTTTGAATAATTAGGTGTTGAAATCGAATAAGCTGTGATAGATTATTGGTGATAAACACTCCTCTCTTGATCACCTCCAAGGTGATCTCGGTTGTCTTTAATGCAGTTTAATATCAATTTACATTAAAGCTTGGAATAATTTAATCTTATTAAAATCTTTATAAACACATCATAAAACATAGTCACAATTATAACAAAATTATATAAAAACAAAATGCGTCTAGAGAGGGGTTTGAATACAATGGATGGGGAAAGGATTTTATGCCCACCTTCTGCACTCGCTATCTCTCAATACTATCTCTATTCAAGATTTATACTTCAACAATATTAAATTATTTGGTAATTTTAAGTATTTGAAATTAACCTTTTAAATAATTTTACTAAATATTAGTTGCATACATGATAATTCAAATATTAATAATAATATATTGATGTATGATTGGATTGGAAATATCTAGATAATAATAACCTACAAAAACATGGAGACACATGCAAATTTTATTTAAAACAAATAACAAATTTTATTTGACAAACTATAATTCAATACAAAAACATATACATTATATCTACACTTTCTTTTTACCTTAAATATAATAAATATCAATTTCTTCCCATTTTCAATGCTTTCTCTTTTATTACTGATTTGTGTTAAAACTAATTTCTCCCCTAATTAAATTTAATAATTTTATTTAACAAATCTAAAATTAATATTCCCTCTTAAATTTCTTGATCTTATCCTATCACCCTAATTAAATATTTTTTTCCCCTAATCTTTATAACAGAGATATCTTAAAAATAGTGAGACTAATTCATTGCAAATCAATCGGCATTAAGATCAACCATCATCACAGTGCACACATTCTATATTCATGTTATTATAACATAATATTTTAACAATATTACCTTTCCAGTGAAGTTCTCAGCTGGCCATGTAAATATTTATTAAATAAATTTATATATGCATTGCTCACTCTTAGGCTTAAACATTTGTAAGTTTTCTTTTACCCTTAACATTTATTAACTTAATTATTTTTGGCTCGAATGCTAAATCAAATCTACAAAAACAATATTCAAATACACCAATCGCACATACATTATCTGCATTCATTCTGACATTAAATTGAGTTTGCGACCTGGTATCCAATACTTATAATAATGCTTATCATGGCTATTCTCTCATACACACGTAAGAAATATCAAATATTAATATGAGGCAGGCAGTGACCCGAATAAGAAAGAACCTTTTCACTAAGGTTGAGATATGCTAGGATTTTTATCGCTAGTCATACAAAAACATAGGTATACCAAGTACCTCTGGCCATCAAAATAAGAAACCTTCTTATGGTGTAGTGTATTTTAAGTGGGAAAACTCTTCCACTGGGTTCAAATACTTTATGAATATCACATAAATCTTAGTGAGCTAGACTTCACTGAGTTTGTGGAGATATTTTTCTATCCACACACATACAGATTGAAACATCAAATTATACAAGTAAAACTTTCACAACCTTAATATTCTTGCAAATTAGTGTAACGGAATATGAACCCATAAATTTTCCAAGCATAAATCAGCTTGTTTCTGGCCTTAATCTTATGATAACAATAATAATAAACAATAAGAAATGTGTATAAAATTCTCAAAACTATTTCCATGCACTTTTATAAAAAAAATGATGATGATGCAACTCAATAGACAAGCAATTCATTTATAAGTCTAAGCATTTGACAATAACTTCTTATGCTAACAACAATATCTCTAAGTGTTTTTTTTTAAATTGCTTATAAAGCATTTTAAATAAGGCATATCAAAACGACATGATATAAATTTCACCTACCCCCAAAATGTCAATAATAGCAAAAGCATTTAAATAAACATATATAAAATCATCTGAAATCAATTTCTACCCCCAAAATAATACAATGGTAATTATCACATGATTTAATTTTAAAATAGATGATATACATGATACGCTACAAAGAAAGAAATTCGGTTTTTTTTTTTTATATTAAATGTCCTACACACATTTTATATATATATATATATTAAATGTCCTACACACATAATGAGCAAATAATAAAAAAAATTATACTTATATAAGTCCTTTAGCAGGTGTCTTTCCAGGTTCCTGATTTCCACTTTTCTTTTTTTCTTCCATTCCTCCCTGTCCGGTTTATAAGAGCATATAAGTCTTTGTAGTAAAAAGTTCTTTTGATAGTGTTTGGTTCCTCTGGCATTATATATATATGATTTGCATATTGTTGAAAGAGTTCCTCAATTTTAAGTTTATGCAAATTAAATTTAAATAGCATTCATTTAACTTTTTCACAATATAGGTCTGTTGATCCTTGATTGTCCTTTTCCATTTTGAATTCATTTTATATATTTAAATTGACTTACATATACTGTACATCAAATTTCTGAGTTTTCAATTTTACCATTTGCTGATATAAGTATGATTATTGGCTAATTTCTGGAGGTCAAGGATGTGTGCCAATTTAAAATTTATTCACTACACATTGTCTTCTCTTGAGACAATATTACATTTAGCCAAATTATTCTGAAGAGACAAAATGTAACAATAAAAACGATTTTAAATTTTATAACACAGTTTTCTTTAAGTCAATGAAGGAAAACTGCCACAGATAAAAAAGTCTAAAAATAAAAGAGCTTTTTTTTCAACTATTAATACAGAGGTTTTTATAGAGAAAATCCATCTGGTCATCTGTTCACTTTCTCTTTCTTAATTAATTAACATGTTCCCCCTTCTGAATTAATTTTAACCTTTTTGCTCTTTCAGAAAAACAGTCCTAAATTCCAATCTGTATTTTAAACAGACACAATTAACTTCACAATTCAACAGTTATAATTGCCAATTAATTTTTGGTATTTGCCAGACCATTCATCGTTAATGGTCTAAATTAATGGTCCACTTAAATTCCTTGGTGAAATGTGTTTTTTAAAGACTCTGATAATTAACTGAGTAATATAACACCAATGAAACTTATACTAAAAATAAACAACAGAATATTTATCTTATCCCCTTTACTTCTTCATTGAATAATGAAACCAAATATGTATTACAGCTGTTTCAAACTCAGACTTTGAATTAAATTTGGCTGCTAATATTAAACTTATTAAAATGATTTAATTTCTTATTTAAAAATTGCTTTACAACATGACAAGAAAGACTATTGATTGTGAATTTTACAATCAAAATCTATAATCAGATTATATACACACACACATCACAGGTATATATATATATATTTTTTTATTTATCCTTTAATGCTTTAATCCTTAATTATTATAACTATATTATTATTATTATTATTATTATTTACTTTCATGAATTGTTTCTTTATAACTCATTATAAAACAATTTTCACTCATCATCGCTATCTAATGTAGTTTTTAATAGTCACATATCTTCTCCCTTTTCTCAGTCAACCCATCAACAAATGTGTAAATCCTGCTTTTTTAATATATTCTTAATATTAACTTAACCCATAAATTAAAATAAAATAATCCTCTGGTTATAAACATATTAACAATAAATTTTTTAGATTGCTTACTAGTCAAACATACGCAATCCCTTATCAATATGGGTTGAAACTTGGTCTTTGCTAAAATATTTTCTTATTATAGGAAAAAAATACATACATTATGATGAAAATTTGGATGGAATCTTCTCTTTCATAGTTAACCTAAAAAAATGGAGCCTTGGACAAATCCAAGGGCTACAATATATATATATATATATATCCAAGGGCTACAATATATATATATATATATATATATATCATCCTAAGATTAAGTTTTGGATTACTTTTATTCGATAAAGATTTGTGATTTGAAACTGTAACCAAAAAATAATGCAAATGGAAATTACTATATCCCCCTCTATTTATTAAATATTATACATATCAATAGATATTCATTAATCTGAAATCTCTGATATCTGGGCTTTCTTAGATTTGTAAATTTTCTAAATCATTATAATAATTATTTCCCTTCCCATTATTAAACTAAACCTAGTTAAAATTTCCACCAACCTTAATTTTATTATTTATAGTTTACCTTCTTAATACTGCTGTGAACTCATTTTAACTCATTGGAAGCTTTTTCTTAAATAAAGGACTGATTTAGACTATAAAGTTTGCAAGATTGTATTGAAGAAGCAATAGAGCTCTGCTGTGAAGTAATGATAAAAAATAAATAAGTATCCAATAGCATAAAGAGATTAATTGGAGAACTAAGTCAGTAAACAAGTAAGAATAGGATCTTGCTATATATTGAAGTCTATTTGAGAGGTTAAATCAGACAATAGTAGATCTCAGACAGCTCTGGCAACAATCAGACATTAGATCACAGTAATCGTGTGTAGAACACGGTGAAGCATGTGCAAGCGTAAAGCGATTTTTTACTTACTGATCTCAAAATATTTACCCACAAGACAAGACGCCTGTAGATTGAAAATATCACAGTTTATTTCTTCACAAGTACTAATTTTATAGCTCACAAATAGCATTCACAATTTGCCAGTCATAACAGAGGCAAATCTTTGTATTATGAATATTGTATGTATTTTGTTAATGTAAATACACTTACTAATGATTTTAGCCTTTAGTTAATAACTTGTGTGTTATTATTGACTAATTGGAACATTATTCTGAATATATTAAATAGTAACACAACATAAATTGATAATTTATATTCACAGGTGTCAAACTTACAACATTATTATAAAACACTGTAGATAAATACAGTAATGATTATCATTAATCATTTATTAAAAAATGAGTGAGATTTAAAGTTTATAACAGGGTTAGACAAAATGTCTAATTATTAAATGTTTAGTGATAATCATTACGGTATTTACCTAGAGTGGATTGCGTTAAAGTTGTGGATGGAGCAACTTTGACATTTGTAAATCAAAATGTAACAATGTATTTGATGAAGATTGATCTGAAAGATGGTGATCTGTGTCAACCATTGAGTGTTGGTTCAGCACAAAATATATCTTGGATTTATTTGTCTTTTACTAATGAGCACTATTTCATCAGGAAATGCACCTTGGGGGGGGGGGCATTTGCCGTTCAGTGTGTATTTTTTAATATGTTTTGAAAAAATGTGTAGTGGTGTTAAGGTTATTTAATATATTTATTAATAATTTAATTTTTTAAATATATAAAATCCTGCTTGTATTTATAACAACTGAATATTTTTGCATAAAAGTAATCAAAACAATACTTTGTAATTTTTCTCGTATATTTATTTTGAATTAGAGGTTTTTGAACCAATGACAATCTCTCCATATAACAAAACGTGGTTTATAAAAGTGTTTTCTATATGTGTGTGCATAGATATACACCAGCTAAGTATAAAAACACATTGTTTAAGCTGAAGTACAGCTTTAAATTAAAATAATTCTTTTTACCGATTAATAAAAAAAAATGCATTATTGAAGAATAATGAAAGTTGAATTAAAATAATTTCTTTTGTGTTTTTCTCCCTCTATAGTTTACACTTTTGCTATGTATTATGTGTATTTAATTAATTGGAGACACTTTAAAATGTATAATTAATCAAATTAAACCGTACAATTCGTTGACTACGTTCATGTTATAATTATCACGATTGAATACACATTATGAAAAACAATTCTTTTGAGGAAATTATTGAACTAAAGTCTTTTGATTTCGTTATTTTTAATTAACAGAAATATTAATTATATTATGTGTTTTCTATAAAAGAAACTGTGCGCACCGCAACACAAAAGGAGTTAAAATACATTCATTAACACATTGAAGGGCTACTTGTCACTATTGAGCTTCTATTTGATATAGATTAGAAAGCAAAATGTTTAGTAATTACTGTCTTTGTTTAATGATGTATAACTAACCAAGAATAGCTCGGCAAAATGACTAATAAAGATGGTATTATATAATATCTAATTTCTTTTGTGATTCTAAAATAAGAGGATTATTATCAACAATCATTATCAATCCACGGCAGCATGAAGGTCTCACCAAGTTCAATCCATCTTCTCCGATCTTTAGCGTCTCTTCTCCACATCATCCCTGCATACTTTCTTATTTCATCCATCCATCTCACATGTTGTCTCTTTCTGGGTCTTTTACAATCTTTTGGAATCCAGTTTAAAATTTCAATTGTTCATTTATTATCATTTCTTTTAGCAATATTTCAAGCCCAACTCCACTTCAGTCTTTTAATTTTTTTAATGAGGTCAGTAACACCTATTTTTTGTTTTACCCATATATTGCGTTTTTGAGCTCTTCTTGTTACTTCCAACATGCATTTCTCCATACTTTTTTGAATGGTCTGAGGTCTCTTTATCTGCTCTTCTATTTAAAATACGTCACAAGAAGGCAAATTTTTTGCAGAAATATTTTTTGAAACAATGTCATTGTTATTAATAAAAAAAACTCCTTTTCTCTTTAAAAATATTTTTTGGTAGAGTAAAGATGAAAATATTCGAATGGCTTGTAACTTATTGCTCAGAAGTCCATAGATCGTTTGTGCACAGGAAGTAAATGAGAGAGGCTGTGATAGCTAGACTTCCGCTTCTGAGATCTGCCTCTCTGCCCCTATACTTAAACCATAGGCTTTTGTGAAATAATCAAAAGAAAATAAATAAGTTAATGAATCACAAATGGAGTACAAAATATCTTTCCACAAGTTATTTTTGAATATCTTTTTCATCAATCCTCCTCATCATCATCACCAGCAATAGTCATTCACAAACAAATTAATAACAACAGCAACAATAATAACAATAATAGCAATAATAATGATAATAAATTATACACTAACTAAAAATGTAAAATAATAATAATAATAATAATAATAATAATAATAATAATAATAATAATAATAATAATAATAATAATAACAACAACAACAGTAATAATAATAATAACAATAATAAATGTAAAAACAACAATAACAACAATAATAATAATAATAACACTAAAAAATAATAGTGCTAAATAGTTAATAATAATAAACAGTTTCCAGAAATCGAGTACAGCCATTCTAATTCCAAAGCAAAAAATAACAGTAGATATACATAAAGAGAAAAAACCTGCACTAGAAATGAGTTCGTGATTAGTATACAAACCAATTTCTAAATCACAATTATGTCCATATATACAATATATGGTCCATGTTTCTGTTTACTTTCACATGATCACATTTCCTATACTAGCACATTAATTGTTGATAAACAGATTGTATTGCCACTTGTGCTTACTTGTTATTTTACGATGTTGACTTAATTTTCTCTGGAGAAAAAAACTTTTATTTTTGGAATACTTCGATACTATGAATAACTATGACTCTCCAATTGTACTCTATTTTCTGCCATACCTTACCAAGAAAATAACTGGGAGTCCACTTCTTTAGAATGGCTTTGAAATAATATTTTTTAATGTAGGCAGAGAGTTTTTCTTCTATAAAATGTATGCACTATTTCACCAATCTAAAAAACATATTGAATGATTTTACTGTTTTGCCAATTGTATTTTTAAAATTGTATTGAGCATCTTTAAATGAAACAAAATAATAATAATAATAATAATAATAATAATAATAATAATAATAATAATAATAATGATGATGATGATGATGATGATGATGATGATAAAAGTAAAACTACTAATAAAAAAGAGAACAGTACCTGGTAAAAAACATAAACATTTTAATTGCAAAGTTAAAAAAACCCAGAGAGACAAAACAAAACCTGCTTTAAAAATAAGTTTTGGGATGACTAATCAAACCAATCTGTAAACCATAAATATGTCCACATATAGAACACACATGAGATTTTATGATGGGAGTTACATTATTTCTTTAGCAGATTTTTGTTTTCTAAAATACTTCAACAACATGTTTAATTGTAGATTCTCAAACTATTCTATTCTCTGCCATATCTTTCCAATGGAAACAATTGACATCGATCTTTAATAATAATAATAATAATAATAATAATAATAATAATAATAATAATAATAATAATAATAATAAAAATAATAATAATAATAATAATAATAATAATAATAATAATAATAATAATAATAACAACAACAACAACAACAATAATAATAATAATAATAATAATAATAATAATAATAATAATAATAACAACAACAACAACAACAATAACAACAACAAAAATAATAATGGTATTTGTAAAGTTTTGTGGTTGATGGTGTTTTACTTGTATTTTTATATTGGACTATTTCCATCATCTAATAACACTATTGAATGTCTTTAGAAAAAATTAACTTTATTCAAATATTTCAAATACATTCAACTGTTAATAATATCAAATGAAACAGATTAACATATGCACAATGTTTCAAGGGGTATAATTCCCACCTCTTCTTCAGATGTTGCTGGCCTACCAGTGACAGTACTAACATGGGAATCAAACCTGGACTCTTAGATTCTTGAGTATTGAATTTTAAGGTAACACTCTAACCAACTGAGTGATGGCTCAGGCCAGAAACACCTGAAGAAGAGGAGAAAATAATACCTCTCAAAAGGTTGTGCATATACTAGCCTGATTGGTGTGCTATTACTAGAAATTAAATGTATTTAGAATATTTAAATAATGTGAAATTTTTCTAAAGACATTCAATACTCATATTAGAATGGAAATAGTCCAACATATATATACAACAACAACAATATATTTAACATGACAGTTTATGATTGGTGGAATTTGTGCATTTATCAAAAACAAAAATAATAATGTCATGTTTTTGAATTGGATTTATGATATGCTGATATTTGTGCAATCCTTTTCAATTCTAAAGATTATCTGTGAAATTTACTAAAATTAAAAACTCCAATCCTATCTAGCAATACAAACAATGAATACACACTTTATGAGAATATTAAAAAAAAAATAAATAAAATCATACCAATAAAAGTATAAAATTTTGGTGGTAAAATTTGTAACTTAATATAATAAAAAAGAATTAATTATTTTTTAAAAATTTCATTTAAAAATTTGATTTTAAAAAAAAGGGACTTAATTTAATAATCAATATTAAAAAGTCTCAAGTTCTCTGTCAGACAGTAAAGGAAGACAATTTTCAACATTTTGTTGGAGGATTATGAGACTGTAAAACAATTTAAATAACTTTGGAGCTTTTTAAGATAAAAATGTAGACTTTGATATTAAGATGCAGTTCAAATAAAAATAGGCTTTTGTTTTTAATGGATTAAAACATGTGTAATACAATTAACTTAGCTGTAAATAGATCTGAAAATTTACTAATTTTTTTTTGTGAAAGTGGATTTTATCATATAACTGAAGGTCATTAGAAAAACTTTATTTGTAGAAGATTATAAAATTTAAAAAAACATAGGTGAAGACACTGCTGGATAAGATATCATAGAGCACACTTATCACATCATCATTAGATTTGGCATGAGGAAGAAATGGACAAAATGAGAATTTCTAAAAATGTGCTTCATGGTGAACATGGGCATTGTTTTCATTGAAACGTTATTCATATTAGAAAGAAGATACCAATGATTAAAATATGTTGTTTTATTGGAATGATAAGGCAAAGAATAAAATACACAAGAAAGCAATCATTAGACATGATGTTAGAATATTTCAGAAAGAACCATATTGTGAAGAATTTGAAATTCAGCTTCACAAAATATATAACAAAAAAAAGTATGGACTAATATGTTCTAGGTCCTAGATGTACTTATGGTTCACAGATTGGTGTACGTAATCATTAAAAAACTCCCTTCTAGTTTTTATTATTATTATTATTATTATTGTTGTTGTTGTTATTATTATTATTATTATTATTATTATTATTGTTCTTGTTATTATTATTATTATTATTATTATTATTATTACTATTATTATAGTTGTTGTTGTAGCTGTTGTTGTTGTTGTTGTTGCTGCTGCTGTTACTATTACTACTACTAGCTGTTGTTGTTGTTGCTGCTGCTGTTACTACTACTACTACTACTACTACTACTACTACTATTACTATTATTATTATTATTATTATTATTGTTGTTGTTTTAACTATTTATCTTTTCATGCTTGGAGCGGATGTGATGGGCTGCATTTTTATGTTTTTGTTACTGATAACATTAAAAACAAGTTTTGCAATGATTATACAAACCAATATATGGAACATAAATATATCAACATATAAAATATGTTGGCCATTTTTCAGTTTGCTTCATATTTTGAATTGTTGGTTTTTAATTACTTCTGCAATAAACTTTTCTTTCTGGAAGGCTTCAGCACATGGTTTAATTGTCTCTAGTGTATTCTAGTCTAGACAAATGTCATTCACTTCCCCAATCAATATTACATCTCTTTGGAGCTCACTAGTCATACTAATTAAGAATAGACGAATAATTGTGAAAAGTTTTTACTTCTTTTGAAAATGCTCTAAAAATGAAATTAGAAATCAAAATATGCAAACATTGAGAGTATGTATAAACAGTAATATTTACTAATTACTGTTGTATAGCAACTAAGTAATGTGAATTATTCACATAGTGAAAGAAATAACCAGTTGGTGGAACTGTTTATAAATGTAGCTGGCAAGCAGTTTCTGTGGAATTTCACTTACTATTGAATCAAACATAAGGGTAAAGATATAAAAAGTGATTGATATCATCATCATCATCATTATTATTATTACTAGCAATAGTTTTTATCATTGCAATTACAATTCAAGTAGTTGCTTCATATGTCTGGTGCAGATGAAATGGAAAACTCTGGATTATGTCCAGATCTAACACTTCCAATATTGAAATATTATTTTCAGCTCTACTGGTAGTCACTGGACCTCAAGATCTATAGATCATAGCCTGAGTTTAACACTTCCAGTACCCAAATTTTTTTATAAACTCTCTGGAAATAATTAAAGTAGAGAGAAATAAAAACTACTGATGCAGCAGTATAGGCTGGCTGTCATCTATTTGTTAAATGTTCTCTGGATAACACTGACATCTTGAAAAAAAATTTAAATTAATAAATCATTATTATTTTAGTTCCAGTTTTTGCTGCCATGTGAATTCAAGACCTGAAAAATAGTAGTAAGGATAAATGCAAGAGAGTGAGCAAATGCAGAAAAACAGAAGATACATCAGATAACTTCAGAGTCACTCTATTAAGTTCAATTGAAAGTTTAAAAAACTGTATCTATTTTATTCAAAACAAATAATTTTGACAATTTTTTTTACTCTATATTTAACTGCAAAATTTTGTTATTATCACCAATGATCTACCATCCAAAATTATATAGAAAAATAAAAAATGTTTGTGGACAAATGGAATAAATGAAATTTGAAAAATTCCATATTAAATTTATATTTCAAATGATAATTTACTATGACTGGTTTTAGCACAATGGATCACATCCATGTATTAAGAAAAGTTATATAAAGGATCAATGGGTATGAATTGCCATTAGAATGTATATTAAAGATCATGAAAAGCATTTAACTCTTTTACATATTTTTACAATAATTAAATCATTGAATCATCAAAATATACTCTCAAAATATTGTCATATTCTGAAAAATATTTATCAAATTCATCACCAGTGATTAGATTATGTAGTGACCCTAAAAAAAGAAACATTTAAAAGGGTATATAACAAGCTATTCCACATTCCACAACTTTTTACCAATCATTTTACAATAAATATTTTATGGATTAAAATGGCAAAAACCTAAAGGAGTAAAAGTAAATGGCAATTATTTAACTCATCTAGATTTTGAAAACGATGTAGTTGTGCTTGCAAATAATGCTTCAGACTACTAGAAACTGTTGCAAGAATTATCACATGAAAGCAAATAAGTAAGATGAAAGATAAATTTTAAAAAGACTAAAGTAATGTTCAAAGATAAAATTAAAAGAAGTTAGCAGCTATACATCTTTTGATTAAATTATTAATATATAAAAATACAATGGACAAAATGAATCATAGTATTAACCATTGATGGATTGCGGTTGGTGGAAATAACTTAATATTAATAGGAAATATGATTCTGTGTTTGTACAAGAAATTTTTTAATAAAAGACTTTTGCCAATTTTTATTTGTGTATCTGAGATTTGGATATCTAGCAGAAAAATAATACAGAAATTTCAAACTATTCAGTGATAGATGGTGATAATATGCTAGGAGTAATAAGGTGATCAAAAACATAATACATGGTAAGAAAACAAGCAGATATTACTGATGACATTGAAAGGATTAAAAACTTAAATAAAGCTGGCTGTAAACATTGCTAGCTGGACAGATGAACTTTTAAATTGAAAGAGAACATGTTTGAAATGAATGATTGAAATAAGAACTTTTGATAGTATGATTTGAATAAGAGAGACTAAAGATTATACCCTATTATTCTCCCATTTTTAATATTAAAAAACATTCTATTATATGTAAAATATATAATACTCCAAAAACAAAAGCAAATTTTTAATATCACAGGATCACCATTTCATATGCTTACACCTTCTATTAATAAGAGTACAAACCCTCCATACAGTACCGCCACTCAGTGCAAGCCAGAGTAATCAATGGATGCAAGAAGGTTTGTTCATAAAATTCCTATCTAGTGTCTACTCATCCAACATCCCCAGACTAGTTTCTAGTATATTGCTTTCATCAATGAGGGCCTTGGATTTGAGAGCACTATAATTTGATCTTCTGATCTAATGCACCCTTAAGGAGCGACCTTTCATCTATCTTGTTATGCCCAAGATGAAAACACCATAATGTTTCCAGCCAAGCTCTTTCACTTGTATAGACATATAGATCTGAACTCACTTCAGCATATGTACATTTTACTGTTTTGGGTTTTTCAAAAACCACAGTCACTTGGTGGCACTACTGTATAGAAAATATTAGGCATTTGTTAATTGAATGTAAATGCTTGAAAATAGAAAGGGTACATATAATGAAGTTATGGAAGAATAAATATGAAAAGAGTGATTATACAGAAAGTGAATTATTGGTTTTTATGCTGGGTTTGGGAAAAGATAAGGGGGATTTAGATATAAAGGTTATAGAATTGACAAAGATTATGTTGTGGAAATGGGATGGAGCAGAATATGGGAAAATTTAAAGTGGGGAATCGAAAATAAAGTGGCTAACAGGTTTATCTGGGCATAATTGCTGAGATATTCTTGACTTCGTTTAAGGGGAAGCCACAATACATCACATCACATTACTCAAATTTTTAATAACAGTTAATTTTATTTCCACGTAAAATTCCATCATTAATTAACTAACCTTAATCTTTTAAAAGATTAATATATATTTTCTGTATCAAACACAACCAATTATCTTATATATTAAAGTTATGAACTTAATCTTATCAAAATTTTGAGCAAAAATATGAAACAATTAATTGTTTCATTTTTCTCAAATACGTATTAAATTGCTTTTACTGAATCTACTTGGATATTTATTCAACTCATATATAATTTAATAGTATTCAGTTTCTTTATTGGTCAGCTCTGTTTTTATTAAAAATGATTGCTTCTCTGACTATTAACTTATTTTAAGATGATTAATCATTTTGTGCTCATCATCCAAATTATTAGGTTCAATTTATGAAATTGTAACAACAATTATATTGATAAGAGATTTGCAATTTACTATGGTAGTATAATTATAAATCGATATACTTATTTTATTATAGTCATTAGTTTCGCTTTTGACATTTTATATATATATGTATATAGTTTTATATATGCACTGACTATCATTATTATACAGAGTTAGTAATAATTTGGTAATTGATACTTTTCATTTCAAATTGAAAATATTTTTATAACTATAATTAATAACTGCTATTACTTATATAAAATTAACATATACTAATATAAAAATAATGAGTTTAAACTAAATCAAATAAAGGTTACAAACTACTTATAATTTGATCATGACGGGCTGAATATCAAAAAGTTTGACATTTACTACACAAAAGGCACTCAAGTATCACAGTGTTAATTTAATTGGCACATTGATATATATATATATTGTGACCAAACATAATTTTACAAACTGAAAAATATATAAAGAACTAACTGGCTTACCAGTCCTTGATGAAAATCCTGATTATGAACTATGTCATGGCCTATGGCATGGCCTATAGCCATGCATATTTGGACAAATACCCATATAGATCATGAGAAACAATTAATGGGAAATTGTTTTTAATATTGATTGATATATATACTAGGTGGCAAGAGTATAGTATTATGAATAGCATCTGTGCCTAAGAGACAATAGAAAAACTAAAAATTTAATTCATTTCTCACAGTCTAAATTATCGGTAATTGTGGAGGAGATAAAAATGAAATTAAATGTTCTAAATGTACTATAAATAATATAATTAGTTTCCAACCAGTAACCACCTAAACATTCACAGTAAATATAGCAACCAATATTTCTAACTGCTGTCAAGGCAACATTGCACATGATCACTATCAATATGTTATATATATATATATATATAACAAAACTTAAATATATTCCAAACAACGGTAAACAATTTATAATACAATATAAATAAAAACTCAATAAAAACTCATAAAGAAACATTTTCGATTATATTCATAATCATTTTCAACTCAACTTTCAAAATGGAATTCCATTTTGAAAGTTGAGTTGAAAATGATTATGAATATAATCTAAAATATTTCTTTATGAGTTTTTATTGAGTTTTTATTTATATTGTATTATAAATTGTTTACCGTTGTTTGGAATATATTTAAGTTTTGTTATTGTATTATTGATATTAGCGGACATTTATTTTGTTTTATATATATATATAAAGCATTACATAAAAAATAAAAATGTTAGAGGAATGATACATCCAGAATCTTATCAACTTTGGTGTCAAAAAATGGGAGTACTAATAGGGTTAAAAGAAAAAAATGATAGGCTTACATTAAATGATAAAGATGCAATGGAGCAAAAATTGAAAATCCAAGATGAATACATTGAATATGGATATAATTGTAATGTTGTAAAAAATATTTTAATAAATAAAAATAGGTATAAAAAAGTTAGCAATAAAATTGAAAGAAAAAATAAGAAATGGATTTCTATTCCATTTTCTAAGGATGTATATAAAGTTCTAAATGATAGAAAAGAAAAAATAAATCTTAATATAGGTATTGGATGGAAAAATAGTAAATCTTTAAAGAAACTAGTAAGTAATTCTAAAATAAGGAATGATAAGAATGATAGGATAGGAATAATATATAAAATTATTTGTAAAATATGCAAGATGATATACATAGGTCAGTCAGCAAAAAGTAAAACAGAAAGGGGTAAAGAGCATGACAGAGCTATAAAAAGAAAAGATATTAAATCAGGTCCATTTTGCCATTTTTTAGAAACAGGACACATTATGAATTGTGAAGAAAGTATTGAAGTCATCAAATATTGTAAAAATTATAAAGAAAGAAAAGTATATGAAACATTGTATATACATAAAAATAAAGAGAAATGTATAAATTTAGTACAAGGGTCGGTTAAGTTAAGTGGAAAATGGTCATTAAATAAAAATTGGAAAATTTAAAAACATCTTTATTGTTAAGTTTGACCTGTATATGATATGTAAATCAAGTGAAAATTTTTTTTCAATTGTTGTAATATCTTGATTAAGGTTCATTTTTTGAATGAAAATCGATTAGATATTAATAAATTTATTATTTATATATTTTAAGTATTTAGTTGTCTATAAATTGAATATATTTAATTTTAAAGAATAATATATATATATATATATATATATATATATATATATATTATATATATATATATATATATATGAATGGTTCTGTGGCTTAATAATTTGTATTAGTCCTTCATTAACCTAGAGATTATCCACTTAATAAAAAAATTCTGCAGTGTAATTTTCATTACATCACTCTCATTTAAGATAGGGTCTGGTTTCTAGCCACTTTTGACACCTTGTGAAGGATAGAATCATAAACACATGACCAAAGACTTGTGAGAAGGATGTGTGATTTCAAGATGCACCATCACTCATCGCGTGTTCCAGATTACAATCTCTTACACATATCTTTACCATTATTCAGTATACTGAACAATGATAAAGATATTGGGCCAACTGATGAGTGCTGGTCCTACATGAACTTAAAGATCATACATCCTTGATCATAGGTTTAGTATTACACCCTTATACAAAGTGTTAAAAGTGGATAGAAATCCATCATATTTTGTTTCAGAGTGGTGTAGTAAAAATTACACTACAGAAATATTCATTGTTCAGTGGTTTGTTTCAGCACTTAAAAGGAAAGTCATTTTAGCTAAGTGCACACTAAAAAGGTCTGCATACAATTAATCATTCTTTATAAACAATATAAATTGCGAAATACATAAATAAAAATATTTTTCGTTTTAGATGAGAAATGTCTTTTATGTCAAGTTATTACTAACTGAATATGATGATGAAAGACGTATAGACAGGATTGAAGATTTATAACCAAAAACTGCATCACTGGCAGTAAAGCAGATGTATATTAATGTCCATAAGCAATATGCCAAGAAATCAATGTCCCATTATATTCATATTTCAGGTATTTAACGTTTAGTTACTGTTTATAAACTACTTCGCTATTAATTGCGTAATGTATACATTTGTGTGAACATACTTATACATATATGGCAACTCTTAAAATATGGTAATTTAATTTAATCGCTTCAGGCAATCTATATATTAAGTAATTTCAAAATCGAACAAACATAATAAATGATCGAAAGTTAAACTTAAAAGGTGAAAGTGAGGTTTTTCTTCGCTAAATTTTACGCTTGATTATATATTTCAAATAACATTTTCTTTTTTAAAAGCAAAAGAAAGTATTTTTACACTTAGTTTAAATTCCGCAATTACAATTTGCATCCTACATAAAAAAAAGTGTTTTAATGGGTTCATGCAGGACTTTATCTTACTAAAATATTACTAATGTTTGGCGAATGCTAACACGGATGAAGAAAGACAGAAATATTGCCGCAAGTTTATTTCAAATCTATGAATAAATTTTATCTAATATTTCACTCCTCATTTTATTTTTATATACATATGGTTCTCTCACAAACAGAATCATGTACTTATAGAATAAATAAAATCGTTTTTAAACTATAAATCAAGGGACACTAAATCTCTCCATTGATAAAAACAAAAGCATAGTTCCTAAAAAGTTCGAGCAATCAAACTGCGCAGGTTATTCTAATATTAAGTCCTTCATAAATGAACTGAGAACAATGAGGCTTTATTAATTGACCTTCCAATTCCACAATGAGTTGTTAAGACTAAAATGATTTGGCCCTCTGTTTAAAATAGATGAATATTTGGAAAAAATAACTATGTGAAATTAGAAACTTGAATTAAAATTGAATCTGGATTGGATAGAATTTGAATGTATGGCGTACGACACGCGCGCCCGCACAAACATATGTAACAGTCTAAGAGTACTTATGTTAGTAAGAATTCTTTACACGTCAGATTTTTTCTTGCTTCTCGTATTTGACATATATATATATCATTTCAAATATAATACAAAGCACTAAAAAATGCATTTTATGATAGACAACTAAATATTTAAGTCAGTCAGCGAGTTAATGTAGATCAGAATAATCTTTCAAAAATAAAATTATCACCCACATGCAGAACCATCGTTGGACTTTTTCCACTTCTAAGCAAGTGCTATTATATCGCCCTAAATATAAATAAAATTGTATATATGTAAATATGAATGTGTGTAGATTAACAGATACAAAACAGTCTTTAAAAAGCCTACTATAGGGCAGAGGTCTTTCCATTATTTGTTTATAGTGAAACAATGAGTAATAAAATTAGAAACAGATTGGAAGCCCTTGAGATGTGGTCATGGAGGTGGATGGAAAAAATCAGTTAGATGAATAAAATAACAAATGAAGAAGTTTAAAAAAAAAGCAACTGAAGAGAGAAAATTAGTTGAGAAAATTAAAAATAGAAAGAGAAACTGGGTTGGATGTATATTATGAAGAAAGTATTGCTTATTGAAAGATGTTTTGGAGGGAATGGTAAGTGGAAACAAGAAGAAAGGTTGAAAAAGTTTGACATTATTGGATAATATAAAAAATGGTACTTTGAAGTTGAGTTATTTGGAATTGAGGAGATTGACAATTAAGAGATCAGAGTGGAAAAATAGATGAATTGGTGATGTGTTAGCTCTGGGCCTGCCCATGGGGCAGAATACTATTGATGATGATGATAAGTAAAATATTGGATTCAATTCTTGTTTTACCATCTAATTATTATAGTTGGATATTCATTTACTGAACACGATTAGTGATTAATTACATTAGAAATTATCAAAGTACTTAAACAAATTGGAATTTGAAAAAAAAAATTCAATTTTAACTTATTTATTAAATGAATGCATCATTGTTATATCCTGAGATTTTGTTCTTACATGTACATACAATATAGTAATATTATTTTTGTTATTATAGATTTTGTATCCAGCATTAATAATATTGACATTTTTATTTATATAGAATCATTCTAAAATTCCTACATATTATCATCTTTCGTGCTGGTCATCTTCAAGGATATTAAACAATGAACCGGATCCGTTCAATAGAAACTGTTTAATTGGGTTTTAACCTTTTTTTAAAATAACTATAAATTTTACATTTTTATGTATTACATGAACAGACCAGCCTTTCAAGCAGAGAGGAGAATACTATCGATAGCATAGCTATCAACAATACCTACAATTAGACCGAGTTATGCAAAGCATAACACAATCACATTTCCAGATGATGGACCACCTTGACTGATAGATTCAAATCCCTACCATCCAAAGCATTTTATTCATTTAGAGGTAAACCTCAGGCACCAGCTAATTACAAGAAGTAACTAACATGCCTGAATGGTAGGCCATAATCCAGCACTTGAAACATCCCATAACTAGCTCAATCGAAAAGTAATATAATAAACTGCTTTAATTAGTGGTATTAGTAAAAGAATTGACCAACAAATACTAATTTCTAAAAATAATTTATTTTAAATACTTTAAATTTGATTATAGAATTAATTTATTCCTTTCTTGAATAAAATCATAATTGCATAATATTTCAGGCACATACATAATAATAACATAAACATTAAATAAACATAAGCATTAAAACATTATACATCACACACACACATTTTTTCATAAGTTATTTGTTTGTATGATTGGGAAAGTTCTGGGAATATTTGCTGCTTACACTAACTGCACATAAATAGTTATTTTATGCTAGTTAAGAGTTCTGTTGACTATGGATATTTCAAAGATTGCAATGGCTACAATATACTAATGACACAATGGGAATGGGAATAATAATAAAAAATAATTACTGTTACCTACAGAATTTTTAAACATTTCTCTGGATATACAGCTGCTTCTTCCTGTATGACACGGGTGTACCAACCATTTGGAATTTGGATTGTTAACAAAAGTGTTTTTTGTTGCATTTTAGTCTGGCAGACAAATGTTCAAATGGCTCAGGTTGTTAGACATTTATTGCAGCTAATTAGGGACCTTTAGATATTCTAGGGTGGTCAGAGACTTGAGCACAGTGGCATACTTCTGATTAATAATGCATGTTTTTATTGGTGTTCACAAAAATAAAATTTATTTGTACTGACTGGAATAACACTGCTGAAAAATTATCCAATCCAATGATGACTTTTTTTTGAGAGCCTATTTATATACTATTACTCTTATTGTTCAGTTTGATTAATGTTCGTTTCGATTAAATTTATTAATTGAATGCCCATTATCTGTTCACATTCCTTATTAGATTGATTTTCTTAAGATAAGATATAACTCTTTAATTATTCCCATTGTTTATTTGTAATCATCTTTGAATTTAACTTGACTTTTTATGTTACAAACTTTTTTTTAAAATTCAATCTTACTTTTATAAGTGCATATATACACATTTAAATGTATCTTTAAAATCAACCCTTTTTTTAAGCACACATATATTTTCATTTCTTTGCATAATTACTTTAACTTTGACCCATATATTTTTCATTTTTTAAAATTAAACAAAAAGAGAGTATTTCAAAAGATTTTTCTTATTTTTAAACTTAGTACAACTTTTATGAAGAATGATGCAGCGTTTAATTTCCCCCCAGGTTAACTGTATTTTCTTTTAACAAAACTCTTTAACTTTTATAAATTATTTTTTAATAACTAATTCTGCAGTATTTTTTTTTATTTTTGTTTTTAAAAAAATCATTAATGACTTATAATTTAATTTTTTTTAAAAAATTAAGAAACATGTGATGCTTGTCAAATAGCGGTACAATATAAATCTTCTGATTAAATAAACAAATAAAAGTAGTGAGAAGATCAAATTGAAATTTTTGTCATAAATGCTTCCAAATATTCATAACCAGGTCTGCCACATGGGTATGAAGCACTGTCATGCAAGATTAATTTTAATGACCTAGTCTTATCATTGTATCTACTCATTTAGGTTTGGTCAATATATCCAGTTAGTGAAATCAAAGCAACTCTTTTTAATCTTAAAAATAGAAAGATTGCAGATTCTATTGAAATTTCTGTAGAAGATTAAAATATGATGGTGTTATATTGCTTTAAAAGTGTTACTATTTTTTTAAAAATATATGGATTCATGAAATAGTGCTGTCTGACTTTAATTCTTTTATTGCAAACTTTAAACATTGTTGAGATCTATAAACTGCACTAATTATCATGGATTATCATTACTATTCATTATACTTTCAAATATTTTGTTGAATAGATTACTTTCACTCATAGATTAATGTTTCAAAGCTTCAATGTAATTTGAGAAAAATAAGAACCACCATAGACAAGATTCTTGTAATCAGGAAAAATGTCATGAAAAAAAGATATATTTGCATATTGCTTGAATTGATTTAATCAAGGCAGTTGATTCAGTTAATAGGACATGTCAATGTCTGAGAGCATGTGATTATTCATCAAATTATATTCACATTATATTTCTTCTATATGATGAAATAAGAGAAAATGCTATTAATACAGATGGAAAACAGAAATTTCTAAATAAAAATTTATATTAAATAATGATGTGTACTTTCAGCAATATTGTTTTAATTTATATTATAGTGGTCTTTGAAACTATTTATAGGTGGCTTAATGAAGCAGGGATTTGATGCAATGCAGATTTTATAATGAGATTTTTTATTTAAAATCAATTAAGTAAAAACAAAAACTTTATCAATCATCCATGAGTGAATGTTGAATGTATAAAAAATTTTAAACTTTATTGAAACTTTCCAAATGCAAAAACTTGTTAGTAATAACACACAAATAGACAACACAGATTTTAATTAAACAATGTTTCAAGTAGTATTATTTTCCACTCTTCCTCATGTGTTGCTGGCTTATATGCACAGTGCCAATATTCACTGAGAAGTTGAACTCTCACCTTTAGATTCTTGAATATCGAATTTAAGGCAAACACTCTACCAGCTGAGCTATTCTATCAAAAGCAACATATGGTAGAAATTTATATATGAGGGTTGGTTCAAATCCTCCTGAGTCCTTCAATTTATTTTATGAGCAAAGCTAACTAGTTTTTTTTCATATATAAATATATCTATTTTTACTATATATTGCCTTTGACAGAATAGCTCAGTTTTAGAGCATTTGCCTTAAATTCGATATTCAAGAATCTAAAGGTGCGAGTTCAACTTCTACATGAATATTGTCACTGTGCAAATAGGCCAGAAATGTCTGAAAAAGAGTAGACAACAATACTACTCAAAACATTGTGTAATTACATCTATTTATGTGTTATTACTAACAAATTGTATTTGGAAAGTTTAAATAAGGTTTAAAACTTTTTATGCATTCAACAGTTACTCATAGATGGTGGAAATAATTCAACATATCACATCTAACATTATACCATCATCACAAGCCTTCAGATAAAAACTTTACCATTTTGGATTCTGGATTTATGATATACTAATAATTGTGATACACAAAATGGTTCAAAAATGATTTATAGAATGCATTTAATGTTTTGAATACAACTTATAAAGAATTTAATTTAACAATTAATATTATAAAATGGATCATGTTCTTTATCAGCCACTCATGGCAGACAAATCCTCATCAAATATACATCAAATTATTCTCAGCTTGAAAATATAAGACAAATTCAATATTTTGGGAAAGTATTTCATCATAGGGAAATGATTATGACAACTAAGTTAGTGATATATAGAGCTGTTATTTAATTTATTCTAATGATGTAAAAATTGGACCAATTACCAATACAGCATAAAACATTAAAAAAAAAAAATACAAGGATGCTCTTTACAATTCTGAAAATAAAATAATAAGATTATAAAATATATCAATGTTTTTCAAATACCTATATGTGGCATTATAAAGTGCAAAATCAACCCTTTATTGGAGCAAACATGTAAAATGAAAAACAATACATTTTCTAAAATAATGTTTTATGGTAAACTTAAGCATAGTTTTTATGACAGATAGACTCCATTTGAGTTGTAAGGATTATCTCAAAGTCATACAAAGAAATGCACTATTGAATATTTTTACAGGGAAGATGTGGCAGGAAATAGAATACACCGGAGAACAACAGTTAGACTTGGTATTGAAGTATGTAAGCATAAAAAGTTTGCTACAAAAGAAATTAAATACGAAATTACAAAATATAAAATAAACAAAAAAATGGACCAAATGATCTATGTGTGGACATGTATGTGATTCAAAGATTGATTTTTATAGTCAGGTAAATTCATTTCTACAGCAGATTTTATCTTTTTTTCCTTAGAGTTAAAATATATTTGTCTGTGAGTATTTGTGATGATGATTATGTCAAAAAATAAATTATTTTTTTAAAAAAATGCATTGAATTGAAATATAATTATTTTTCATTTATGATTTCCCTTATTGCTTCATAAAAAAGTGTTCAAAATTCCTTATTTAAAAATGGATTTGGACAAGGAGATACAAAAGAAATATTTGAAATTTAATTTGATTTTTCTTTTAAAAATATGATTATTTAGTATTTGTATTTAATTTTATGTCATGTATTTTTTTCATTTCTTTCTACCATTTTTTTTAAGAATTTGAAAAGATGAATGTGTTTGGATTGATTTTTTTTATATAAAATAGTTTTGGAAAATTGCTAAAATACCAACAAAACGTCATATGATCTGTGTTTGCACATTAATAATTGTGATGTGATGTACTGCGGCTTCTCCTTAAACGAAATCAAAAATATCTCACGAATTATGCCCAGATAAACCTGTTAGCCACTTTATTTTCCATTCCCCACTCTAAATTTTCCCATATTCTGCTCTATTCCATTTCCAAAACATAATCTTTGTCAACTCTATAGCCTTTATATCTAAATCCCTCTTATCTTTTCCCAAACCCAGCAATAAAAATCAATAATCCACTTTCTGTATAATCACTTTTTTCATATTTATTCTTCCATAACTTCATTATATGTACCCTTTCTGTTTTCAAGCATTTACATTCAATTAACAAATGCCTAATATTGAAACAGTAAGGTCTGCTTTGCTGATCTTCGTTTCACCTTTTCTCACCTAATTTCTACCCTCATACCTTAGTTTGAACCCCAATCTATCGTAGTGTGTCTGCAATATGCTTATATACAAAAATCCCGCCTAATTTTAAACCACGAGTACAATGCTCGTATTTTATATAAGTATAATTTATGCCCAAATAAATAAAATATTATGAATTATGTATATGTTCACATAATTTAGATTTATTTAAAAAGTAGGTTATATAAGTTGTAATTGCGCACACACTATGATATGCATTTTAAAACATATCAAAATTATAAATTGTTAATTAAAGTTATTTTGTTTGAATCTATTTACAAAAATATTACAGTCGTAATATATTTTTGATTTAAAATAAAATTCATGTTCGTTTAGTAGATAGATTCAAATATTGCAGTTGAAAAAGTAAAATCATTTTCTTTAATTTAATAAAAGTCATTCCAAATATTTCAGTTAAAATAAGTGAGGGACAATAGTTTAATTATTTCATGTTGTAATTATTATCTAAAAAAACAGTAGATGTCCTCTTAAGGTTTTCTTTAATTAGTAAAAGTGATTTTAATTAAATCTAGCTTGTAATTCGAATGTTGACAAGGAAATTAACAATAGAAATTAATTAAAATTTTGTTAAATTCCTTTAGACATTCGGATAGATTTAATTACAGCTGATAAGTCTGATATATTTTTGTAATGCTCCAGGGCAGTTCTATTGTTCAATTCCACTATAAAAGGAAGGGTTTTCTTTTGTTCTCTATTCTGGTCTTTTCTAATGAAATGTTTCTAGTCATTTGCTGATGAATTGTTTCAAACCAAGACTTTCTAGCCATTTGCTGATGAAATATTTCTAACCAAAATTATTCTGAGGTTTCTAATCAAAATTATTGTAGTAATTTGCTAATCTTGACATGATGAAGTAGAGCACAAGAAGGCTATTTCTTTTTGGAATGGCCGCTGCTCCAGACCATCAGAAGCTATCACATAAGAAACCCCGGAACTGCTGCTGCTCCAAAAATATGAACATTCCAGACTTTGCTGCTGAATTATAAAACCTGCCAAACATCTACCTACAAATGTGTCTCCAAAAATAACCTAAATTAATCCAAGAGCTCTTGTGATTCCTAACTAACATGCTATAGCTATTCTAAATTGTTTTTCTTTTATTTCACATAACTTTATTATGTACTTCTTTAACATGTTCAATATAATCAACAGTTTTGCTTTATCCTTGGGTTAATATTTTCTATTTATAAAGCTTTCTTTTATTTTATTATGATAATGTGTCAGAATCGTCTTTGACCAAGTGAACTATTCTCTTTATTGAAAGTAAGTCGCCCCATTTTATTATCTCACAAATCACTCGTTCGAGGGTGATTCTAATCTTCTCTAATATAGAATAATCACATAGTTTAAAATCTACATTTTATTAATTTTAACATAATATGACAGTATGTGTGAGGTCAATGATTTAAATGTGTCCCCAAATGCATGATTGCATAAATAAACCTATGCTTTCTTTTTCAACCCGCAAGCATGCATTTTCCTATTTTAAATACTGTGTTCTACTTTAATTACAAAGTTCATCATTGATGTCGAGAATGTGCGGACCCTTTTAAATGAATTTATGGGAATTTGATTGGGCATTTCTCTTAATCCAAGTAAAACCCATTTAGTATGTTTTATATACATTAGTTTAGTATTGCTGGTAAATAAATTGGTTGTTGAGACCACTTTGTTTTGCTTTTCCAAGGATTTCGTCCTCTTCATTCCCTGCGGTTTCCAGGCAGAGTGTGTCCACAAATGTCACACCTGGGAATTAAATGCAGCCGTCACCCAGTTGCTAAGTTTCGTCTGTTCATAACAACACTTTCCTATGGGTTAGCGGTGAGTTGCCCTCCATAGTCATTCCAAATATTTCACTATTATTTATTTTATATTTATTTTTACAAAGCATCCATGACTTAAACGTGTCACACCCTCCAACTTTAATAAATTCATTATTAGCAATACTGACTTCCCATCTGCTTTAATTATTTTAATCAAATAAATGCCTTGATCACATCCCCACTTTATTGCTTAGTAAGCTTTTGTCCATGCCATTCTCGAGATCAATAAACATTATATAACCCGTAATATAAAATATTTTATTAAACTGTTATAATTACTAAAAGCACCTCACACATGTTCAAATCTCTTTAAGCACATTATCGTAATGCTATTAGCCCGAGGGATAGACTTTATAATTTTGCTTTAAAACCTTTTGTCATTTATTGGAATGTAATGCCAACAATTATTTAATACACGTCCCTGTCTCATATAAGCAGACAGTGGTGTCATATATATAATTCTATATAAATAAATTTTGAAATCATTTAAAACTAATTTTGATTCTATTTTATTAATTCTTATCACTGTCTCAGTCTATATATTTATTTTATACATTTCTTTTGTACATCCATAAACATTGATTAGCAACCCAAACTTATCTTAGTATAGAGTCTTTTGTTTCTCCCTGACCACTAGGCACCGGTAAAGGGTTATACTAGTAGTAGCATCAGATGCGTTATCATGTAGGTGGCACTGAGAAATTTGGACTTTAGATTCGAACTTAGTATATCTAGAAGGCAACCCCTCCTAGAATGTTCAGTTTCATGTTTGGGGTTTGAATTCTGCAGTGGGTTAGTGAGATAGACGATTCTGACTGTTACAATATTTTATATTCCTTCCTTACATAATTTACAAAATAAATCAACCATATTTTTCTATTTACATGTATGTTCTCTTGTAGCTAAAGATCCTGTTCGAGCCTTAAACAGTAAACTACTTTCCTTACTATTATCATATATTAATTCACACCTAAAATACTCAACAATTCTCCTAACACAATCATCCTAAAACTTTTGTATAAGTATACTGACATAAAGTCTTTATTCAAATCTTCTGCATACCACACTACCTTTCTCACCCATCTTGTTGTCTGTACCTTACTTATAACTCAATTAAATACTACTTTGGCCATTTTCTTATTATCCATAACTTGAAATCTAATAAACATTTTTATTTTGCTTTTTGTAGCACTCATATAAAAACTTTCTTTTTGAATTGCCTTGTTTGCCAGCCACATATCTACATCTAATGCATATCTTTGCACTTTGTACTTTTTGTAAGTAATTTAATACCCCTTCACTAACACATAACAAATTGTTATTATAAGTTAACACTGCTACTGCCATTCCCTTCCATAAAATTTTGCTACATCATATTTATTATATGAAACACTGTTAATTTCTTTATCAATCCCTTACTTTTCTTTGCTTCATTTATTGATTTTTTTCTCCATTCATCTAAGAAATGTCTCTGATTACTTAAGATGATTTCCAAATAGTTATACCTATTTATAATATTTAACACTTTATATCTCCCAATAAAAATTTCTTTTTCTGTTTTTTCTCCAGCAGTAATAATCATTACTTTTGATATTTATTTACTAAATTTAATCCTCTTTTTAATGTTTTTTTGCATTCCTTTATATATATTTGTATATATTACTTTTTATAAATCTCCACATATATATTCTAATGTAAATTTTTTTTTATATAATTCCTTTAATTTTCTAACAGTTTTGACTGTCCTGCAGTCGTCATCAGTGTTTTTGCATAACCTTTTTTTTATAATTTTTAAAAAGAAAGGGAAAGGTTATGCAAAAGCTCTGATGAAGACTGCAGGACAGTCGAAACTGTTAGAAAATTAAAGGAATTATATAAAAAATTGCATTACAGTGTATGTGTGGACATTTATAAAAAGTAATACATATAAATTTAATACCCATCTCTTTAACCACGCTTGAGCATGTCTTAAGTATAACTTCCATATCTTCACTACTTTTTGTGCCCAGGAAGATATCATCAGCAAAGACCTCATATATTAACGATTAAACGCTATATGGGGTTCATGTAGCTGCTTTTACGATTATTGATTTATTTATATATTAAATAAGTTATTGCGTGTATGCGTGTGTTAACTATATTTATGTATATTCTTATATATAAAGAATGAAATTTGCTATTTTTAATTAACAACAAGAAACGTATTTGCAACTTAATTGCAATTAGCAGTTTTGCTCATTAATTCTTTAATTAGTAATTTATTTTTCTTTAAATCTATTCATTAAAAAAATAAATAACTTCAACTGTAATTCACTTGAAATTTATACGAATTGAAAAGTTCAAAAGTGAGTATTATTAAGGGAGGAAAGTTTTTCAATCAAAATATTTAAAATTAAATTTTTACTAAATTTTGTAGAATTACTCGGACAAAAGGGTCTATGGCCAAACTACCAGCCATGACTACCAATACTATTAATTAATTTATGCGATGACTAATTTACTCTTGTATTCCAACATTAGAACTAAGTCATAAACTTTGATGATACATTTCATTTAGATTTAAAACGTAAAGAGAAAGAATAGTAAACTTTTTACATTATTGTGCTGCTCAATCAAATTTGTTATCTTGAAACACTAGTTCAATTAATAAATTTTGCACAGCTTAAGTGGAGGACAAAATAGATATTTATTATAATGATCATCATCATCATTATCAATATATCATTTTTATTCATTTTTAAACCACTAAGGAATGAAGATCTCTTTAAATTTCATTCAGCTTCTCTGATCTCTAGCCTCTCTTCCATATTATATCAGAAAACTGCCTTATTTCATCTGCCCATCTCACACATGGTCTCCTTCTAGCTCTTTTACAATATTTTTTGTTTAGTTTAATATTTCAATTGTCCATCTCATTTGGAAAATGTCGAACTCAACTCAAGTTTACATTCTTAATTCTTTTAGTGATGTCAGTAAAACCTGTTTGTTCTCTCACTCCTGTATTTCATTTTCAATCTTTTATTGTTACTTCTGACAATACATACTATCCATAATACATTGAATGATTTAATGCTTCTGTATTGCTCGATTATTAAGTATTCATGGATGCAGAATAAATTTTACTCTAAATTTAAATTAGTTTTTCCAATACCATTTTACCCATTTGTGTCACATATGTCTGCTTATTATATATTTTGCATATATTGGGGCAGTACATGTTAAAAAGGCCAATCAAAATGAGTTGCCATTTCACTTAAAAAATTTTAGATTATGAAAAAAAATTACACCACTACCAAATAATCTCTTATTCATTGGTTTTCTAAAACAATTGGTTCCACCCTATTCTTATGCCTTTTACTGTAAGTTTGACTAATCAATAGACACCAAGAGTTATATCATCATACAATTTTCATTTCCAGATTGAACAATTTTGGATTTATTTTGATCAGTGTAAACTAGGTTTAAAGCTAAAACTAATGCATCTCACAGCTATTGTTTGCTCCTAGTGTCAGTTCGATAAAGCTATGCTATTAACTTAGGCTGTGTTTTAAATTTAGGCATGTTTATTTAAATTTCAGTTGTTAATTTGAGTAATATAAAACAATAAGGATTGATGTAAGTACATTAGTTCTAGTTTTGAATGCTTATATTCCCTGTGAAGGCAGAAGACAGAGTTATGAAATGGGGATTTATAACACTCTAACATCTTTTGTGCCCTGATTATTAGCTCCCGTTAGATGGCACTGAAGTAATGTGAACATAATTGTTCAAAGACAAGTTTAAAACATCAAAAACCAGACCCATTAAATTATCAACTATTCAAAAATCAAATTATACCCATGGTAATTAGATTAAGTAGTGATAGCAGGTAGACCAATTTTGATACAGAGATGTAGTAGAGTGATTTTATGTTTCAAAAACTTTTTAAGAGTTTTACAGGAAATGTTTTGTGGTTTAAAAATAAAAAATCAGAAAATAAATAATAAAATAAGATTAGTGATGTCACACATCAATTTTACAAAAGATGTGTTGTTTTTTTTTCAAATGCGGCAGAAAATGCTACAAGAGTTATCAGATCAAAGCAAGTAAGATTAATCTTTCCAGCCAGATGGGTTTTTCCTTTGAACCCCTAGTGGTGATTTTTGAAAATATTCAACACTTGATTTTAGTATCAAACCTTTATGCAATTTTATGAATTAATAAATGTGGCTTGGTTTATTAGTAATGCAAGTTTTTAAAATTAAAGCAACTTTTAAAAAATATTTGAACCTTGAAAATAAAGAACAAAAAGTTTTAAAGTGAAATAATTAATGACAGCAATCACCTTTTTATTTGGGCCAATTAGTGTAACGCTACTGAAAGAAGCAAATTAACAAAATTTTTGTTGACTGAATTTTGTTTTTCATTTATGAAATACTCTTTAAAGCTTTTCATAACACTATGAAAGTCTAAAATGTAAAATTGCATTTATAATTACTTAAAGCATACAAGTGTTTGTGTTTGAAAAAACACAATGATTATAGTTTCCTTTTTATCATTACATTGAAATTTTTAACTTATATTTATAATGGATACAGGCAGCATCTACATGAACACAACTCCTTTTTAATATTTATAATTTTTATATTTTCATTTCAAATTAGTGAGAAAACCCACATGATTACACATGCATAAATTACACCATTCTGTTCTTTTTTTCTAACTTTTCTAAAGGCATGTACCATGTTTTTTAATGACAAAATTTGAATTTTTAGATGAATTTCTATATAAATAACATTTTACTTTTTTCCTCTGCTTATGTAATTTTAACATGAAAAAAACTATATTAATGTTTTGGATAGAAAAAAATAGATTTTGATACCTATTAAAACATTAATTATTCATTTTTAATTTCTAAGCACTTGGATTCTAAATATACTTTAGCAACTAGTCATTCTAATTTACATGCTCTGAGAAAATAATTTCTTTAGCAGTAAAAAATGGAAAAAGGATAAATACCCATACTTACAAAATCTAATGGTAATCTGGGCTCTTCATGTCAATAACTTTTAATAATTCAAGTCTGAATATCTCATAACACATAAATAATAAATTATATATTTTTATTTACTTTTATTTACATTTTTTTTTATAAAAATTTATAAAAAATATGCAAAAAATATATATAGAAATGAAAAAACTGTGTCAAGTCATACATTCTTAATTTTCATAATAACAATGAGTATATAAATTAGTTGTCTAACTTTTTATAGAGTGTATAACTGAAGGGAGCTTGAAAGTCTATACTCAATTCCTTATAATTACATCCAAACTTCGAGTATATAAATTATACTTGTATTCAAATATTTAAATTTAATCTATTTAATGGTTAATATATAAGTATGGAGAGTTGCATATTGGAAGTAACAAGAAAAGATAGAAAATGATATATATGGGTAAGAAAACAAACAGGTATTACTGACCTCATTGAAAAAATTAAAAGACTGAAGTGGAGTTGGCTGGACATATTGTTAGAAGTGATGGTAATAGATGGGTAATTGAAATCTTAAACTTGATTCCAAGAGATTTGAAAAGACCCAGAAAGAGACCATATGTGAGATGCATGGATGAAATAAGAAAGTGTGCATGGGTAATGTGGAGAAGAGAAGCTGGATTGAACTTGGAGAGATCTTCATACTGCTGTGTATTGATAATGGTTGATAATGATGATGATAGGTGAAAATTAACTAGAAAATGGATTGACCATTATATACAAAGTTAAATTGACAGCCAAGATGTTTGATGTGCAGCAACCAATCATAGCTTGGACAGGGTTTCTATTGTTGTCATTCAGCCTGCAGAACTGCTCCTGATTGGCTGCTCCTTGGCTGTGGATTTAACTTTGTACATATAATGGTCAAGACATTTACTAATTAATTTAAAACTAAACTTTTTAAAACAAAATTGAAACAGAAAACTCACTGTAAATAAATAAAAAATTTAATACATCAATCTGGCTTTCATTTCTTAATCGAACTCTTCAACTTTATGATTAGAAGAAGATGAATTGTGCATAGTTCTGTCGGGTAAGCTATATTTGCATTTTTATTTATATGTTTATTTTTTTCCTGCATGGTGGCAGTAGCATTTTATTATCATTTTCTAGTAGTCACTTGACATTAAATTTAACATTCTACTAAGAAAATGATTTTTTTTCATAATGTGAAAAGTAAGACAGATAATTAAAAAAAAGCATTATTATTATTAATATTCTGCATTGTACTAAATCTAAACCTTTTCTCTTTAACTATATCATGTACAGATTCTGACTATTTATAGCCTGAAGACTTACTCATCTGTTACTTTCCCTTCATTTAGTATATGTAGACTCCCTGCAAGGAAACATCACTTATGGAGTTTCTTGGACAAATGAAAGGTTTCAATGATTATATTTTCATATTTTATTAATGGATATGCATATGTCATTACATTGAAAATTTTAGAAGGAATATAATGAACCTATTAATAAAAAATAACTTTATCTATTAAAATTTAGAAAATTGGAAGAAATACAAAAATAATAATTAAAAACAATTTAAAATATTATTTTGTTTTTAATTTCTAAAGTGTAATAACTATATTTATTCATCTTTATTATATTCCTTAATATTTTATCCTTTTATTAACAAACTATCTTAAAAATTGCACCATATACCAATTATATAAATAATCACCAATATACATATTTTGTGTTAAACCAGCATTCATCAGTTGGTCCAGACTACCATTTTCCATACATATATAATCAGTGCTCAGTTTATATTAAAATAGCAAATCCTTACACCTTAATAGGCTGGCTTCAACCTACTCCAACCTCCAAATCTTCAGCCATTTATACCATTGAAAATCTGATTATAAAATTCCCAAATCCCATGCTGATGCCAATATTGTTGTCATGCCCATGTTGACCTCCCATCACTCTGATCCCTCACATATATGACAGTATCCATTTAAATATATAGAAGAGGGATGGGCAGAATTCAGGCTTAACATATAAGATTTGAAAAACCAGGCACTCATACCTTGAGCCTAATTGTAAATATAAGGGGTTGGAACTCAGACTTTTAAACCCCTTCACTATCCACACTATCTCATACTACTGATACACATGACCACACACATGCAGAAAAAATAAAATAATCACCAATATACATATTTTGTGTTAAACCAACACTCATCAGTTGGTCCACACTACCATCTTGCATACATATATATAATCAGTGCTCAATTTATATTAAAATAGCAAATCCTTACACTTTAATGGACAGGTTTCAACCCACTTAAACCTCCAACTCTTCAGCCATCCATACCATTGAAAATCTGAAGATAGATTTCCCAAATCCCATGCTGATGCTAATATTATTGCCATACTCATGTTGACCTCAAGACAGTCTGAACCCCTCACATGTAGGACAGTATCCATTTAAATACATACAAGAGGGATGATAGTATGCAGGCTTAATATGTAAGATTTAAAATATCTTAATATAAACTGGGCACTGATTAAATATATATGTATGGGAGATGGTAGTCTGGACCAACTGATGATTGTTGGTTTACCACAAAATATGTACATTGGTGATTATTTATTTTTTCTGCATGTGTGTGGTCATGTGTATCAGTACTATGAGGTAATGTGGATAGTGAAGGGTTTCAAAGTCTGAGTTCAAATCCCCTATATTTACAATTATTCTCCAGGTATAAGAGTGCCTGGTATTTCAAATCTTATTTATTATCTCTAAAATTAATCCAGAAGTAATGAAAACTTTTAGCAATTATCTGTCAGCAAATTTACAATGTATCAGAAAGTTATATTTATATTTATTAGTTCTTATTACTTTATCTTCCATTTGGAATTATAAAGTTACCAATTTTTTACCACTATATATATATATATATATATATATATATAGTGGTATTACATATATATATATATATATATATATATATATATATGTAATATAAAAATCAATATATATATCAAAATACAGTACAATTTATATAAATTATATTCTTTTAGAAGTACTTTCGACTATACACTTTGTAGTCTTTATCAACTATATAACGTTGAATAATCAAAATGAGACAACCCTTAACAATACCCATAGTTCAATTCAGATTTCCCACAATTCTGTTATCTTAACATTTGATGACTGGCAATTCATTAAAATTTGACGATTTCTTGAAATCAACATAGCCTCTTTTATTTTACGTTTATTATGACAACGTTCAATTTGAATAATTTTCATATTTTTATAATCAAATTTAAATCCATATTGACAAGATTTATTATGATCAAATATAACAGATGATGAAGGTTTATTTACATCTGTTCCATATTGATTCTCTTTTTGAATTCTATTATATAAAAGCATATGTTCTTTTATTCTCTTCTCAAATGTACACTTAGATTCACCAATGTATTGTATGCCGCATCCACATATCAATCTATATATAATAGAATTTTGATTAAACTTTGAATTTTGAATTTTAGAATTATTAAGCAATCTATTTATGTTATTTGTAGAGAAAAAAGCAATATGACATAAACCATTATAAATTTTCCTAATAAACTTGACCTGCTCATCTGATATAAATGGCATTGAAATCCATTTCATTTTGATATTTTTATTTTTAATTTTATTATAGTGTTGATTTCTTTTAAATCTTTTAATAATATTAGCAATAGCATTTTTATAATAACCAATTTTCAACAAGTCATTAACAAATAAATGTACATTTTTAATTTTATCACTAGAATATTTGCATAATTTTTCATTTCGAAATAAGAATGATTTCAATATGTCATATTGCTTTTTTCTCTACAAATAACATAAATAGATTGCTTAATAATTCTAAAATTCAAAATTCAAAGTTTAATCAAAATTCTATTATATATAGATTGATATGTGGATGCGGCGTACAATACATTGGTGAATCTAAGTGTACATTTGAGAAGAGAATAAAAGAACATATGCTTTTATATAATAGAATTCAAAAAGAGAATCAATATGGAACAGATGTAAATAAACCTTCATCATCTGTTATATTTGATCATAATAAATCTTGTCAATATGGATTTAAATTTGATTATAAAAATATGAAAATTATTCAAATTGAATGTTGTCATAATAAACGTAAAATAAAAGAGGCTATGTTGATTTCAAGAAATGGTCAAATTTTAATGAATCGCCAGTCATCAAATGCTAAGATAACAGAATTGTGGGAAATCTGAATTGAACTATGGGTATTGTTAAGGGTTGTCTCATTTTGATTATTCAACGTTATATAGTTGATAAAGACTACAAAGTGTATAGTCGAAAGTACTTCTAAAAGAATATAATTTATATAAATTGTACTGTATTTTGATATATATATTGATTTGTATATTACATATATTGTGAAACGAATTCAGATATCAAACTTTATTTATTATATATATATATATATATATATATATATATTTATATATATATATATATATATATATATATATATATATATATATATTGTTAGCAATACTCACATATTTAAATTAAAGGAATCTGTATTTATTTTATTAAACCCTACTTTGACATATGCAGTTCATTACTCCAGTAAATAAAATACATTTAATAACTGTATTTCTCAAGAATTCATAAGAAGTGCAATGTTGGGGTGTTCTATTTGAGGATCTTATACACCAGAGTATGGCACTCAACTACTGCTCTAAATCACATGCCATCTAGCAACTAGAGTAATGAATGATTTCCAGATGAGCATAAAATCCTTGTGATTATCCACAAATTCTATGAAGTTAACAACTGCAAATATCTTTGTTAGATTGTTATTACACATGCAAACATGAAGAATGAATTTAATCATAGAATAACACATAGATAGAATGATATTGTTAGGAATAACTTAATATCAAAATGAAATATGCTTAAGAGTTTTAAAATAAGATTTTTAATAAATGTATTTATTCTTATTTCTTGTTCTGAAATGTAGACATTTAACATAGGAGCAATACAGATATTCTAGATTACTCAGTAAATTATGGAGTGTTATATGTTAATAGAAATAAGAAGTTAAAAACAAAATACATAAAAAGAGAGAGCACATTGGCATTTAAAGGAATTAAAAAGAAACGATAACAGATGGGCAGTTGAAGTTTGAAATTTGATCTTAAAAGATGGTAAAAGAACTAAAAAAAGACCATAGGAAAGAAGGTTTGATAACATAAAGAAGATTTTTGGTGTGAAGATTTTATAGAGTGGCAAAATTGGATTAAACTTGGATTGATGTTTACTTTTCCAATTGAAAATGATGATGATGATAAAATTCCTATCTTTAATTAGACTGAGATGAAGATTGAGGATGAATATTTTATGCACTTATTTTATATCCCTCTAATAAACAATGATTTACTGAATCTTATTCTACATAGCATTGGAATGAAGAGCTGTCAGTGTCTTACCTTATTAAAATGATTTTAATTGTTTTTAGTTACTAGTTAACATTTATGTTATTATTAATAGCACTAGTCCAGTAACTTAATCTTTGCACGGGTAGGTTGAAAAACTACTTAGTATGAATATAGAAACTCCTACACTTATGTTGCTTTCTTTTATTATTTTTTTAATAAGACTTCTTATTTTAAAAGTCAAGTTTGTGACATTTTTATCATCTTTGAACAGCGTGAGTTGTAGATTAAAAAGTCCATCTCATTACCGTACAGGAAATTTTTCTTGAATTGCGAAGAAGATGAGGTTTCATATCACTTCAAAAAAAAAAAAAAAAAATGAATAAAGTTAAAAATAAATAAAACTTTAAAAGCGATATATTTATGAATTTAAAAACATACGTTATAATGAATTATCAAATATATAACTCTTATGTGCTTTGTAAGAGTATATTGTAGGCATATTAATAATATTTAATAGTCATTCATTAGACTAAAAATTATCCAATAATGAATATTATATATAGAGATCGCAAAACAAATTCTTAACAAGCTTTGAGATTATCCTCGATCCCAGACCGGTTTCTGCATCTAGCATCGTCAGTGAGGTGCCAGGATATTCATTAGATTAAAAATATTAGGACAAGCCCAGCATTTTATCAAATGTATAATTATTGAGAAGAAAATCTGAAACTTTCAGACATCCATTGTATAAAAATCCAGCTATCTAGCTCAAATAGCCATATGGGACTGAACTAAGTTCAGATACACCATATATTAATAGCTTTAGGAATATAAAATCGCCAAAGCTTCACTAGCAAAAAATAAATAAAAAAAATCAAGTCAGATGTCACATGATCTAATTTTATAGTATTTCTGTAGTGTAATTTTTACTACACCACTTCACTCTAAGTGGGGACTAGTTTCTATCCACTTTTAACACCTTGTGTTTCATGTCTTAGATCATATCTTTATGAATACATTCCAACACAAGATGTTGAAAGTGAATAAAAACCAGTCCCTACCTTGCGAGAGAATGGTAGAGTAAAAATTATAATACAAAAATATTATTCATTATATTGTATGAACACTTATTGGCTGGATTATTTAAATAATAATAAGAGTAGAAGCAGTGGTGTATAGTTACAATATTATAGAGTTGAGATGAAAAAAACACTATATGCAATCATTTTCCACCTTTTAACAAGATTTTAATTCTTTCATTTGGTGGATAATATTTCTGTAGAGTAATTTCCACTACACTACTCTCCCACAAAGTAGGGACTGGTTTTTATCCACATTTAACTTTATGAAAGGATGTAATCATAACTATATGACCAGTTACATGTCAATGTACACCCCTCCACCAGATGTTAAAAGTGAATAGAACCAGTTCCTACCTGTCTTTGGTTATATGTTTATAATTACACGACTTCACAAGTTGTTAAAAGTGGATAGAAACTATTCCCTATCAGTCTTTGGTCATATGTTTATGATTAAACTATTACACAAGGTGTTAAAAAATGATAGAAACCATTTTCCACCTTGCATAAGAGTAGTTTAGTGAAAATTACACTACAAAAATATTATTTGTCCAGTGGCTAATCTCTAGTCTAATGAATGAATAATAAAATTTTTTTAGTCCTTCCAGGTTACAATACTTTTTGAAACATTCCCTAGTCGTGACTTGAGTTACGGTTCAACATTTTATTTTAGTATTAAAACTTTATTATATACTATGAATCAATAAATTTTATTAAATTTATTAGTAAGATAAGATTATAAACAATAAGTAGCCTAGAAATCATATCAAAAACTTTGCAATACATAAAATAATAATAATAATAATAGTAGTAGTAGTAGTAGTAGTAGTAGTAGTAGTAGTAGTAGTAGTAGTAGTAGTAGTAGTAGTAGTAGTAGTAGTAGTAGTAGTAGTAGTAGTAGTAGTAGTAGTAGTAGTAGTAGTAGTAGTAGTAGTAGTAGCAATAACAACAACAATAATAATAAACTTTTTTCTAGTTGAAAGCTTACTGCTATGCTGACAAAAAAGTAACGGTAATTGAAACCATGGTTAATTGAACTTCAGTTCTAAAACCTGAACAAATTATTGTTAAGTCATTACAAAGCTTCAAAATTATGTTCTAAAATTTAAAATTGCATTTATAATTATTAATATATTACAAAAACTCTGTATCATGGTGTCTTAACAGAGTATTTAATGTTCACTGTTTCATTTTTACCACTACTATGAATTTCTTATTTGTATTTTTAAAACTAAAACATATTTCAATACCATCTAAGTGTAATCACGTAAATATTTTTTTTAATAAATTCTGTACAAATTTATTGTAAAAAATAACTATAAATATTTAAATAAATTACAGGAAGTATATAACTTTTTGCTCATTATTAACAATGGAAGAGTAATTTATAAGTAGTCTTGAAAACACTCTGGAAGATTAAGATAAAAAATCGACCAATAAGAAGTTTTGACAGTTGCTTTGCAATACTTTTTTGATAAAATGCAAACATCTTCAGATTATTTTATATGTACGTCAGTTATAGTTTCTATTGTTAAATGAATGCTTAAAATAATGCTATAATTATCCATAAAAGTGACTGGAACACCATCACATACTTCATAATAGTATGTAGTTATGAATAATTTAATTAAATATAAAAAAACTAGTTTCTATATTCTATAAGAATAGTATGATGCAGGACATTGATATGTCAAGTTGATCGTGGGGATTCAGCTGGTTGAGATACTAGTTTATCTGAAAAGTAATGGCTATTTCTAAAATGTATTCATAATGAGAGATATTGGTATTACTTTCTGCACTGACTGATGATTGCATTATGATAGATGGCAGATTAAAGATGTAATGATACAAAACAATAAAAATAAAAATGTATATTTAGAGTGCAATGATATTGAATATTTTTCATGAGAAGTTGAAAGTGGAGAAAACCCAGTCCTTATCTTGAATGAATGTGATGTAATGAAAGGTATTACAGTCTCTGCATAAATATGGAGATAAAGATTTTTGATATTTTTAGATTATATGAAGAATAAAATCTGTTTGTGAAAAGTATGAATAATGAAAGAGGGTGGTGTTAGAATGTGTGCTGCTGGATGGTTGAGATGAAAATGGCATTGGTAGAAAACAATGTCATTAATTAAAAACTATTGTAATAACAGTAAATAATAAATATAAGAGTAATTAACTATTATAAACAGTCTTTCATTCTGAAAAAGTAATGTCCATTAATTCCTTGACCCTCCGCAACTGCCATTAAATTCAAAAACAACAGAAGCGGGCATTGTCAACTCAAATCCCAATAAATCCCACATTTTAATACTAGCAGCTTCTCTATTAATTATATTCGTTTTATTTCTATTTATTAAAATTGTCTTCTTAATTTTTCTTTTATTATGGTTTCTCTTTTCATGAAAAAAATTTAACACTTCAAGATCTAATTTAAATTTACATTTGCATGTCCTATCATGATCCCAAAAATCTGGAGCAGTCATGAAATCATTATTATTTTTACTTTTCTCATGTTTATATAACAATTCAGGCTCCTTTAATTTTTCCTCAATACTGCAAGTATTGAGACATTTGCCAAGGAATTGCTTGAAGTTGGTTATAAGATTGAACAGATTAATAATACTTTATGTCAATTTAAAAAAAAGTTATAATGATTTAAAGGAGTTGAAGACTGGTAATAAAAAATGGATATCTATTCCATGTATTTCAAATGCTCAAGTGAAAATTTTTTAGGATATATATATATATATATATATATATATATATATATATATATATATATATATATAAGGATGTGTTTTGTTTTTTTTTTGTTTTAAAAAAAAATATTAAATTAATAAATTTTTAAAAGTTAAAAAAAAAAAGTGAAAAATTTTTAATTTTTTTTTTTATTTTGGTTAAAAAATGGAGATTAAAATGGGGAAAATTTTTGGGTGGGATTTTTATTTTTTTTGGTTTTTTTTATTTATAAAAAAAAAAGGGGGAAAAATAGGGGTTAAGCAGTATGAGATAGCGTGGATAGTTGAGAGTCATGTGAAAGTCTGAGTTCAAACCCCATATACATTACATATTGGAGTACAGGTATAAAAAAGCCTGTATTGTAGAAAAAATGCATATATTAAAACTATAGTTAAATAATTAAACAATTTGCACATGAATTTTTTTTTATTACCAACTATATATATACACACACCCACATGCGTATATTTATTGTACTAGTTAATCAGAAATATAATAATCTCAATAACAAAGTATATTAGAGTATATTTTCAAGCGTAAAATAAATATCACTCAAAAGTTCTCTTTTTCAACCTCCAACGCGCACTAACATGTATATGTATAGAAAAACAGACGCAGACAAACAATATAATATAAAATTTAAAAAAATAGAACAAAGAATTAATTCATAAGTTAATAAAATCATTTTGTTTAAAAAAATATATGAAAAAGTAAAAATATATATTACAATAATAAATAGACAGTTGGTAATAAAAATATCTAGATACAATTTAATAGAAAAAAAAATGAACGAAGAATATATTTTTATATACTTCATCATGATAAAAATTATATTATTTTTTAAATCATTTTTTTTTTTTTGTAATTTTTTTGCTTTTTCAGAATCATAATATTATAATTTAATAAAATATTAGCATTAACAAAAAAAAAGTTGATTTATTACATTTTTAATAGAAAAATGATAAAAAAAAAAACCCTTCACCTATATATTTTTTAAAACAAAGTAAATGATTTGGAATAAAATAAAATTAATGTAAGGTGAATTCATTTGAATTTAACAATGTGCTGAGATGTGTATCATTTCTTTATTCTAATTTGATCAATGCTCCAATCTTCAATTTCACATATCTCTTTTCATCTCTTATATCATTCTGCAAGATCAATCCCCCCCTTCTTGTTTCGATTCATCATTCCCTTTAAAAAATCTTCTGCAACTATTCTCTCTTCTTAGTATTTCTTTAATCAATTTCTCATTATATCTTTACTTACCTTTCTTAATCTGCTTTCTTTCATTTACTCTTTCCAAACTTCCTCGTTTGCCATTTTATTAATCTAACTAATTTTTTCCATCTGCATGTCAACATTTTAAAGATCTCCACTTTGTTCTAATTTTTTTTACTATTTGTCCATGTTTTACAACTATATAATAATAAACTCCACACTAGTACTTTATTAATATTTCTCTTAATTCTTTTTTCACATGTCCACAAAATATATTTCTAAAAAGTCAAATCATCATCATTGTCAACCATTATCAATCCACTGTAGAGTAAAAGTCTCTCCAAGTTTAATTCTCCACATCACCCCTTCACACTTTCTTATTTCATCCATCCATCTCATATGTAGTCTCTTTCTGGGTTATTCACAATCTCTTAGAATCCGGTATTAAGGTTTTAATTGTCCATTTGTAAGATTTTAATTGTCCATTTGTTATCATCTCTTTTAACAATATTCCTAGCCCAATTCCACTTCAATCTTTTGTTTCAATGATGTTAGTAACACCTGTTTGTTCTCTAATCCATGCATTGCATTTTAAGATCTCTTCTTGTTACTCCTATCATGCATTTTTCCATACTTCTTTGGGTGATCAGAAGTCACTGTATTGCTCTTTTATTAAGTGTCCAACCTTTCTTTTCAAACATATAGGCATATTTTTTTTTAATATTAAGTGATTTCTACCAAAATTACTCCAACCAAGTTTAATTTTATGATTAATTTTATTCAATATCCCCAGACCAGTTTCTCACTTGTTGTTTTCATCAGTGCATCCATTGATTACTATGGCTTGCATTCAGTGGCACTACTGTATGGGGAGTTTTGCGAATGGGAATAATATTGTATATTTATCTTTTTATGTTATGGCTAAAAATCATAAATATTATCAACTATTTTTTAATATACCTACTTCTATTCCAATTTCTTAGAAATTTTCCAAAAAAATGTTTTTGTTTTTTTTTACAAAAATATTTATCTTATAAACTAGTTATTTATTTTGTCATTATATGAGTTCTGAGGAAGACTGCAGAAAGGTGAAATATCAAATTGTGTCTATATATATAAATTGGTAAAAAGTGTTTAAAGCAAGATGTAGAAATTGTATTTATAAAAACCATTTATTTGATAAATAATAATAATAATGATACATATTTTAGTATTGGATATCTGTGGATATTAACATTTTGAAAAAATGGTGAAATTTTTAATTTTAATATTCTAATTGTTTTATTTTATATATATATAATACCCTGATTATGACTATTGTATAAAGAGGTAGAAAAAATTTTTGAAGTACATAGTTTAATTAAATTTCAGTATATGCATTTTAATATGAGAAACAAAAAAATATATCTATATAAAAGTTATAACTTGATTACTATTAAAATAGAAGTACATCATTGGTTTGCATAAAGTAAAGGAGAGAAAAATATCTAATAAATAACGACAAGAATAGAACTTTATTTTTTCTGTCTATCTACATGATTAACCATTAATTTAACCTTCCACTCATCTATCCACCTATCTACTTATTTGCCTGCCTATTTTCACAACTATCCATTATTCTATCCATTGTATAAATTGATTCTTCTTTATACATCTCTCTCTTTATATCTACCCATCCATCTATCTATCTATTCATCAATCTACTCATCCACCTATCCATCTATCTATCTGTTTGTCTATATTAAAACAAAAACTCCAATTCATACAATTAAGACATTTGCCAAAATCAAATAAAAAAATTTATAACCAGTGTTTTTTTCTGCCATGACATAAATAATAGACTAATCTATAGTCAATAAAAATACACACAAACAAAAAGTAAACAAATAAATAATTAATAACATTTATGAAATTTTGTGAATATCAGTACATTAGTAGCCATTTATTATCTCGCTGAGTATCACATTCTCACATGTGAATTTATTGTAATTACTTCAGGTTTAAATACTACATCTATTCACTTCTGGATCGTAATTTAAAGCACATAAATTATTTTTTTTCCCAAACATTTTTTTTTTTAAATTTAAAAAGTTTTTTTTTATTTTGCATATCTTTAGTACAATACTGTGTGTTTTAAGAATTATAAGTGAGTCAAAAAAATATCGTAAAGTGCTTTCATTAAATGAGAAAATGAAAATTATTGATTTAGTAAAAAAAAAAAGTCGTGCTCACAAATGGGTAGGGGTATATTATAAGAAATAATGAATCTTCTATTATAGAAATTATAAAAAGAAAGATGTTCTGCAATTATATACATAAATGTGCTTTTTGAATTTATTTTTTAATAACAACATTACTAAATTATGTATTAATTAGAGGAGATTTGAACACAGACTTTCAAACTTGCTTCAGTCAACCACTCCATCTTCTATTATGTTTTAAATATTTTCTCTATATAGTACATGTACTTTTAATTCATATGTAAACTATATGTGTGTTGAGTTATACTGAGTACAGTAAATAATATGTATTTTATTCTAATTATTTTTTATCAACAAAAGGTTGATTGTTTTACACCAGTTGTTCTACACCATTTCATTCAAAGCAAGGTAAACTTGGAATAAAATATAGCATAGTTTGCAGTTTTAAGGTGTTTTATCATCCTAATAGATTTTAAAATACCTAGATAGAGACCATGTATGAAATGGACGATGGTGTGATATGGAAAAAAAAAAGCTATGGAGCTGAAAAATTAATTTGGAGAAAGTTCCATTCTGCAATACTTCAGTTCTTATTCAAATTACTTCTTATATAAAAAGAATTATTAAATAAATTAATAGATTCAAAATTATAAATCTTTATTAAAAATTTTTTTTAAATTTCTCTCCTCTTTTCATTCTTCTCAAAAAGGCAAGTTTTTCCTCTTCAAACATAATGTTATATATCTTTTTTACCCCTAAATAGACAGTACCGAAGAAAGATTTTGTTTTTTCCCTATTTTTATTATCTTTCTTATTTTCTTTCAAGACAATCTATCTCATTATATATATATATAATTTGTTAAACAAATAAACAGATAGATAAATAGATAGATTTTATCACAAACAAAAACATATTATTAAAGGAAAATTTATTATAATTTTTTAAATATAAATTAATAGTTATTATTTTTTTGGTTAAAACAAGAGCAGTATTAATATGAATAATAATTATATAAATAAATTATACAACCTGCAGACATTAATTAATATTATATATAGTTCTTGCAAAATACAAACTTATTAAATTAGGTCATGTGACATCTGACTTGATTTTTTTTTTTTTTAACTAATTAATATTTATGCACAAAGAGTTTTCCAGTCTATAAATCACTTTTTTTTAAGTTCACATAAAGAAAGACCACAAAAACATCCATGAAATAATATTTTAAAATACAGTAATTTCAAAGACTTTATTTTTTATAGAAATATCTATAGTTTATTTAATAGAATAATCCTTAAAGATTTACAAGATCTTCATTGTAGTTCATGTTGAATAACAGATATTTTTTATCGATTTGTAATGATTAATGGTTATTTAAGATTCATAATTATGACATTTGAAGTTATAATCCTTAGAAAATTATTTATTCTGGTGTTTACATACACATATATAGATACATATTATATTAATTAATATAAAGAAGGGTTCCCCTCTTTTCTTCCAATGAGTAAGCTTGTGTTTTAAGACCTGTAGAGGTCCCTACTATCGCATTTTATACGCATGTGCTTGAGGCTACAGCCTTAATGAATATTAATTAATATAGTAAATTATTTTTTCCCAGCATTGTTTAAAATTTTTCTTTTAGAATGTTTTTAAATAAACTCTATTTCCTTGTTATTTAAATAATGTACCCCTTAAAGATGATATTTATCTTTTTGAAGTAAATACCAAATTTACTGTTTAGTTTTCCATTATACTGTTTTAGATAAAACATTTGAAATATATATATATCACTTTTTTTAAAAAACAATCAAGCATGTATTTATTGCAAAAATGCACTATATTAATTGATGTAAATATATAAAGAAAAGAGAGATAAATAAATGTTTCAAGTTAAATCATAGGCAATTTATATCCTTTATTAATTGATGTAATATTGAGGTCATTGACCTTGATATCATCATTAATAATAAAACTCAATGTTTATCCATTCTAGGTTATTGAGTATTTATTACACTTTTAATTGAGATCATATGATTACAAAACGACATCTCTGACAAAATGTTTTCCTTTTAAAATTTTAAAAGAAATATTTCAAAATAAAATAATAACAAAACAATTTTACTTTTTTTTTTCCCCAAAATAAAAATAAAAGTTTGTTTGTGTAACAAAAAGATTATTACATTTTTATATCACTTTAATGATAACATTACTTTTAAAAATAAATGTGATGTGAAATTTATACAATAATCTTGAATTTACACAATAATCTAAACATGCATGTACATATATTCCTTATCTATTTATTTAAACCTATTGTTTTTAAAATGTGCAGATGGACAAAACATGCAAAACTCACTATACGTATTGCCACGCACAGCAATCTAGAGCAATCAATAGATGCCTGAAGGCTTGTGCATAAAATCCCCATCTAGTGCCTACTCATCCAATATCCCCAGACTAGTTTCTGGCTTGTGGCCTTCATCAATGAAGAGCTTTGGATCTGAAAGCACTGCACCTAGATCTTAGGATCTAATGCAATCTTCCAGCAGCCACCTTTTATCTCCACTTAACTACAAAACTATGAGTCTTAAGCTGAAAACACCTTAATGTTTTCAATCCAAGCCCATTAGCTTATGGTGGTCATGTGATGTTTATGAACAAATAATTATTATAACTTTTATTAAATATATGACTTTTAATTTATTAATAGTTTTATAATAAGATTTTAAGTTTAACATGAACTTTTTTTAAAAAAATAGTAAAAGAACAATAAATTGCAAATTATATTGTACATGGGGATGTCTATAATAATTTCCAAAATTATGATAAATATCACATAACAGCTTTAAACATTTACTAACATATAAATCCATGGCAGTAATTTTTATATGGTAATTCCTATTTAATTTATATTAAAATGGTGCAATACATATATAATAATGAACGAATTGTACTCTGAATGTATAATCATTCTTCTTTGTGAATTGATCAGTTTTTAAAAATAAAGAAAAACAACAACAACAACAAATAACATTTTAAAGTTTATACCACAACACAAAAAGCATAAAATTCTAGTCTAAGTATATAATTATCCACAAGTAAGGTACATGCATGTATAAATGGAGACAGTGCTTTCTTTAGCTATAGATAGTAAAAAATGAAAGTTGGTCAGCATAATAATTTTTTTTTATTTCTTTTTTTTCTGCCACAAACAAAAGCAAATTTATGTGTGCATACATGAGTTTGCACATGTAAGGAATGAGAATTAATTAAATTAATCGTATGATTGATAATTTATCTGTTGTTTATCCAAAAAATTTGGATATATAAAATAAGAAGTATAATTCATATTAACAAAGCAGTTAATCTGCATTCCAAATGCAAACACTAATGTTTTTAACTTTTTAAAAAAAAACAAACATATTTCAAATAATGAATTTAATTATCATATTAAAAAATAATTAATTAGACAGAGAGGAACCAAACAAAGAATTTAAAAAAAACATTGTGATTAGAAGTAGGTTGATAAAGGGATATTTCATTATTTTTGATGGGAATTTATAGAAAGAGATTAGCTTAATTTAAATTTAATACTTTTTTTTTTTGAGAGAAAAATCACCAAAGAAATATGAAGTGACCAGCAGAATATTTAGTATATCAGCCATGAATTTCTGGGACTTGTATTGTCTGTGACTGTAAAATTAACCAATTATATAAATAGGATTATAGCCTAGTGCTAGTCGATAAAAAAGAATGCAGTTTCAGCAGCAAATTGTAAGGCTCTGAAAGTTACTTTTTATGTAATACCACTAGTTTTCTACATAATGTGCATTATGGAAAATAAACATGAGGTGCAATAACTTTCTAAAGTATATTCATTTAGCCCTGGGATATTGTTGCCTAAGAAATGCCTATGAATTAAAAACATGGACTAATAAATGTCACTAATAACCAGTAACTAATCTGTCTTAATTATCTAAGAGTCCAGGTTTGATTCCCATGCTAGTACTATCAGTGGTCAGACCAGCAACACCTGAAGATGAGGGAAGAATAATACCTCTTGAAATGTTATGCATATACTAACCTATGTGCTATTATTTCTAGTTGAATATATTTGGAATATTTAAATAGAGTTAAATTTTTTTAAAGATACCCAGTACTCATATTAGATGATGGAAATAGTCCAACATCTAAATACAACCTAATGTTATTATTAGAATATGAATCTGACTGAATTGTTTTTTTTCTCTAATCAAGAAGTTTGTTTTTTGGAAAACTATAACAAGAAAGCAGAATCCTTTAAAATTTGTATATATAGAAATTGCAATTAAAGTTAAGATATTTATTTTAATTAAAGTTAAATAAAAAAGAAGTAATGTGATCCTACTCTAATGATGAAAATTGATTTCTGCTTCATTTGTATTAAAAATTTGCAAACATTTGTTTATCTGCATATATATTGCTTATAACACTTCTTTCATATACACTTCTATGCAACAAATTTTCTTAAAAACTTCTTTATTTTCCTTACAGGTTCAACTGCCCAGCAGTCTTCATCAGAGCTACAAGATTTGAATAATATAAATACAAACCATCATTTCACATATATATAAAATACATAACCATCATTTCACATATATATAATACACAAACACACACACACACACACACATATATATATATATAGGGAAGTGGTTTCTTTTTTTTATATAACCTAAAGCAAAGTACACTTTTGGTGAAATTCACCATAATTCTAGCTCACCATAAACATAGCTCTCTTATGATGAACTTCTCTGAAAATGCTCTTATCATCAGGTTATAAAAAAGAAATCCATTGTGTTACACAGTCAAGTAAATGTTTACAAATGTGAGTTTTAAAGATTAAACTCTTTTCATTTTATTATATATTACTCAACAACTTGAATCAACAAGTTAATATGAAAAGGTATGCCAAAACAAAAATTACATTAATAGCACTAAGCTAGCTTTTGGTGAATTTTTGTCAGAATCATAATGCAGAATAACACCACCCAGTTTATAGTCCAAATATATAGTTTTGGAAAATATGCAAATTTTTCCCTGTATGCAAATTATATGTTCCATTTCTTTGATAGTGGGATGCAAATGTCTTTTCTGTTAATTGAATGCAAATTCCCTGCAATCAATAATGCTTCTTTAAATTTTATTTTTCTATCATCTCTCTCTGAGGGAGAAAAGATGTGATCCATAGCCATCTCATGTTTAATAAAAATCAATTTATATTCACGACTTGATTTTGCTTTTTAGATTATCTCCCTCTCTCAACAACCTTCTAAACACACTAAGAATAAAACCCTTTTGAATATGCCCCCCCCAATCATATATAAGACCTCATGCTCTACACTTGCTTGCATTGCAGTGTACTACAGTAAATCTAAGGCTAATAGGTCAATGAGAATTGTCCACCAGACCTATCTACTTATGTCACAAACATAAATCAATTTTTGTTGAATATGAGATGTGTTTGGATTGCATATGTTCTCTCTCTAATGTTAAAATAATATGCACAAAGAGAAAGATAGAAAAGAAAATTTAAAGAAGCATGGGTAATTGCAGGAGTTAACAGAAAAGTCTCTTGCATCCCATTATCAAATAAATGGAATATACAAGTTGCATACTGGGACAAAATTATATATTTTGAACACAATATATTCAGACGACCAACTTGTTAGTGTTACTCTGCACTGTGGTCCTGGCATAAATTAGCTGAAAGCTAGCTTAGTGCTATTAATCTAATTTTGTTTTGCATACCTTTTCATATTAAATGGATAAATTTAAATTTAATAATGGAAGGTGTAAAGAAATTTGTGATAAGATATTTATGAGTATATCTTTAGTATTAGGAGAACTTATTAATTATATGTTTGTTTTGGTAATATAGTACTTAATTAATGTTAAACAGTTAATTGTGATGAACTTATTATAAAGCAGGCATCCTTTCATTCTATTAAGACAGAGAGGTCATTAGATTCACATTACCTCATTTAATGATATTTTGTTTATATGCACATTTGTTCTGATTGGCATACCTATATTTAGGTTTTTTGTTTTATATTCATATATTATTTGCAAATAATGTGTTAGAGTTATATGTAATTTATTTGTGTGTGTGTGATTTCTTAATAAATATAAATTATTAAAATTTATGATACTAGTACATATAATACACTCCACCGCTTGAAGGCACTGGTTTTCACCCAATGCACATCCAATATACATGTTTACAGATTGACGATACGGTAAAATATAGCAAATTTGATACATTTATATACAATCTTTTTTAATTTTTTAAAAAATTTCTATACATTATTTTTTTTATATATGGTTTTTTTTTAACACTTTTCGAAAATAGTATGAGTTTTTTTTTTTGACTAAAGCCTTAAATATTTCATTTTTCTATATGGTATTATTGTTATTTTTAAATTTTTTTAACAATAGTATGGGTTTTTTTTTTTTACTAAAGACTTAAACATTTTGTTTTTAATAAACAAACACTTTGTTTTTAGATGGTGGAAAGGGGGTTTGCTTTTTAATTATCGACTTCTTTGATTTTTTTTTTTTTTTAACATTTATGCTACCGAAAAGTTCTTGCTTAATTTTTATGGTTTTTAAGAAATCCTTAAACATTTTGTTTTTAATAAACCTACAGTTTGTTTTTCAATGGAAAGCGGGTTTAATTTTCTTTTCAATTATGTAAATAACAACAACAATTTTCCATGAAATAATTTGAACATTTAGTGAATAAAAAATAAACTAAACTTTTTACAAGTTATAAAGATTTTGGCATAGAAACAACAAACACCGTGGCTGGCAATTCACTAAGCTTCAATGAATTTTTTACACTTGCTGTCACCATTTTATTATCTTTGCATGTAATCCTGTGAAAATGTGCATTTTCGCATGAACTTAGCCTATGTCTGCTTTTCAACCTAACCTTTCAGAGTTGTTTAGTCAAAAATCATAGGGAAGCATGTGTGATGGACTGACAATTCTTTCTATGTATTACTACTTCAATTAAGCTTTCTCACAATTATTCTGTAATGAATATTATAAGAGTTTCACATACTAAAAATACGGCTACCATCAAATTATACTGTAGTGATAGGTCAATAGCGCTCACTTGAGGAATACTTTCACAATACAATGGGTGTGGTATTTCTTTACATAAGCATAGAATACATTGCTATCAAGTGGCCTGTTATGGCTACAACAATACCATTGCAGTGTTAGCCATAAGTTAGGCTGCTAAAACAGCATATTGATGTGCATTGGGTGAAAACCATTGCCATCAAGTGGTGGAGTGTATTATATGTACTAGTACCAAATTTATATATATCATGTGTCAATCTCATTCAAGTATATAATAATTTGCTCTATCTTCAGGGAAGCAAATTCAATGGCTGAGTCATCAATTGGCATGTTGATGAGAATTATAAGGATGATTCAATAGTGTCCCATTTAGAATATTCTTTCTGTAGGAAAGTGGCCTTCATATTTCTATTTATAAACTTAAATATATATGTTTTATGATATGATTGAATCCTAAAGAAAATACAAGGAAATAAAATTATATTTTAGGATAAGAAAGTGCTAAATAGATTACTGGAAACAACCAATCAGACTACCCCAATGTATGAGCTTGAATTCATTGAAACCCTATTTACCATTACAATATAGATAAATAAGAAGATAGATCAACTCAAAGAAAGAAAGATAGATAGATAGATAGATAGATAGATAGATAGATAGATAGATAGATAGATAGATAGATAGATAGATAGATAGATAGATAGATAGATAGATAGATAGATAGATAGATAGATAGATAGATAGATAGATAGATAGATAGATAGATAGATAGATAGATAGATAGATTAAAACAGACCGAGAAAAGTTATTAAATGGTATTTAGATGAGATAGATAGACAGATAGATAGATGGATGGATGGATAGATGGATGGATACATACATACATACATACATACATACATACATACATACATACATACACACACACATACATACATACATAGACAAAAGCAGACCGAGAAAAGTTACTAAATAGTATTTAGATTAGTTAGATAGACTAAAACAGACTGAAAATTTTGCTAAATGGTATTTAGATTAGATAGATAGATGGATGGATGGATACATAGATAGGACAAAACGGACCGACAAAAGTTACTAAATGGTATTTAGATTTCTCTGTGATATGCAGAGTTGTTTTTTTTGGAAAAAAAGAACAATTCATTTTGTAGTTTAATAACAGATGATTTATTTGATACCTTGCGAATGTTATCTATATTGCTAAACTTACATTAAAATCAAGCAGAGTCGAAATAAATCTGTCTTGTTTAAAATAATAATCCGTAACAAAGCATGACATTAGAAAGCCAAAAATAATAACCGTTCTCCTGCTTTTGACATTGTTAATCGTCATAATCTTTTATTAAAAATATCTTTATATCTGTTAAATGTTTTTTTTTTTATATACTTATTAATGACTTACTTTTTGAACTTATATGTAACATTTTTTATCTTCTTTAAATAAGTCAACATGTTGTTAAATGAAGTGCAGAGCAAGTTTAGTTACTTAATTAAAATACTATTTGCATTATTCTATATGATCATATATATATATATTTCATCATAACTCCCCCAACGCATCTATTTGCTTACAAAATGTTTGTTTTACATGTTCAATGTAATCTTAAAAAGAGTATTGCAATTGTTAATTTAATGATATAAGTTCAACAGCTTAATAATATTTTTTTTTTGTTTATTTTCCATCCAATTAAAATGAAAATAATAATAACATTGATATAATTAATTGAATACAGATAAATAAACTAATAGACAGATAGATAAAAAATTAGATATAAAAATAAGTAGTTACACTGAAAGATCAATTAGAGAAATAGATAAAAAGATCAGTAATAGATAAAAAATAAATAGACAAAAAAATAAAAAAGGATAGATTGATAGACAGATAAAAAATACATAACTATAGAGGTTCAAACGAATAAAAAGATATGCTCAATTCAGATAGTTTGATTGATAAATCTACAGACAGAAACAGATAGATAGATACATCCATTCATTGATACAAAGAAATCCATCACTTTTACTATTTTATTGCCAACATCTCTATATAAAATATAAATTGTCATTTGTTCATCATAAACATATATATTAAAAGATGACAATACAATATAGTAACAATTCTCATCAAACAGTATCGCCACCTAGTGTAAGCCTAATAATCAATTGATATCAGAAACTTTGTGCATCAATAATTCCTATGTAATGCATACTCATTCAATATCCCCAGATTCGTTTCTAACTTGTGGTCTTTATCAGTAAGAAGCCTTGAATCTGAGAGTACTGTACCTAAATCTTTGGTTGTAATAATATACTCTAGCAGCCACCTTTTACCTTTTTAGTTAACTTTAAAGTTATGAACCCAAAATGAAAACCCAATAATGGTTTCAATTCAGGGTTATTTGCTACTATAGCCATGCAAATAAGAATGCAGTTCAGTATCTCTATATGTTGATGTCTTTGGTTTTTTAATAACCATATTTACCTCAATTCAATGCCCTGGATGATGGTCATATAATGTTTTAAGAAGATGCCACATGAACAAATCTTGCTTTTATGCTTCTTATCATAGTAGTAATCTATATTTTCAAACTTCAGAGTTTCCTCTGCTTGTGGGATTAATGAAGATAGATAGATAGATAGATAGATAGATAGATAGATAGATAGATAGATAGATAGATAGATAGATAGATAGATAGATAGATAGATAGATAGATAGATAGATAGATAGATAGATAGATAGATAGATAGATAGATAGATAGATAGATAGGTAGATAGGTAGGTAGGTAGGTAGGTAGGTAGATAGATAGGTAGATAGATAGATAGATAGATAGATAGATAGATAGATAGATAGATAGATAGATAGATAGATAGATAGATAGATAGATAGATAGATAGATAGATAGATAGATAGATAGATAGATAGATAGATAGATAGATAGATAGATAGATAGATAGATAGATAGATAGATAGATATAAGGGTGGATGAATGGGGATGGATAGTTAGGTAGGTATACTGAAAATAAATATATGGATAGATAGATGAATAAAAAAATATTTACATAGATAATTTGGTAGAAAAATTGTTGGTCTGAAAATAGGAGTTAATATTATTATTAAACAATACTTCATAGAAAATATTTAGTTACAAAATATTGACAGTAAATGATATTTTTAAATATTTTGTTTTATTCTTTATTTGATTATATTTTACTTTACTTATTATAAACAATAGAAATCCTATTTAAATCATTATAATAAAACAAAAGTACATTAAGTTGTTATTTTTGTGTGTCACGTTTTTAATTGCTTATTACATAAAGTTTTGAACTAGAGAAGAAGGTCTATATTTTTCCACCTTTGTAAATAATAATTTAAACGCCTGTTTTTATTTAGGTCGACAAAATTAGAATAGATGTTTAATTAAAGCAATAGGTATTCTGCCTCCAAAGTCTTCATTTATGATATTGTCCGTGTAAATGGGATTTAAAAGAATTTACAACTTCACCAAACTTCACTAATGAGATAAAATGTATTTTCTCTTTTAAAGTATAAAGTTATTATAAATTTTGGATTTATCAGTTAATCTATTGTTTCAACTGTATTTTCAAAGTTTAATAATCTTAGACGCTTAAATTACAAAGGTTTTTCATAATAATTCACGTATATTACCATTATGTTTGGAATCTCTTTGTGTTGAAATTGAAATAAAAATTCCCTCCATCATCCTACCAATATGCACTATTAACAACCCTGCTATATCCTAATTATTTTATTGACCATTACATATTTTTTATTGTCATAAAATATTCTAAAATTTAGAACATGCTGTTACATAATCATTGTCATGATCACATTATCATTATCATTGTCAACCATTATCAATCCACTGAAGAATAAAAGTCTATCCAAGTTCAATCCACCATCTCCAGTCTCTAGCCTCTCTTTTCCACACCACCCTGCACACTTTCTTATTTCATCCATCCATTTCACATGTGGTCTTTTTTTGGGTCATTTACAATCTCTTGGAATCCAGTTTGAGATTTTAATTGTCCATCTATTATCATTTCTTCTAGAAATATGTTCAACCCAACTCCACTTCAGTCCTTTAATTCTTTCAACAATGTCAGTAATACCTGTTTGTTCTCTTACACTACATTGCATTTTCAATATCTTCTTGTTACTCCTAACATGCATCTCTCCGTCCTTCTTTGAGTGGTCTGAAGTCTGTGTATTGATTTTTTATTAAGGGTTCAAGTCTCCAATCCATATTTTGAAGTCACCTATCTTTGAACTACTTCCATACCCATCATGGAAACATTAAAATTAGTCCCAAAGGTGATACCAAGGACACTGGCATACTACATTCCATTTTCCATTTAGTTTCTGCTTTTAAACCCTGTGTGGAGCTTCTGATGTCATATTGAAATAATTAATAGATAAATTGAACATTCTGCATATGTTTGATGTTGATGTTCATAGAAGGACATAAACAGTGGAACTTAGATTGTCATATACAATCATCTAACAATAAATATGTCAAAGGTAGAATATAGATTTGTACTTTTTCAACATTTATTTGTATTAAATAAATTACTAATAGTCATTTTGTAATAATTTGTTATAAAGTAATCTAAAATGGTAAATGATTTGTATAAAATAAGCAGGTATGAATAGATATTAGCTGTAGTTCACATAAAAAAAAACATTTTCCCATAATGTGGAATTGTTTTTTTTTAACTTTTAGAAAATAATGTCTTTGTGTTTGCATTTGTACAATGATAATAAAATAATTGGCTTACTAAACACATGTCATTGAAATATAACACATTTTTCTTGTAATAGAACATGTCTGTGATGGGAATAATCATTGAGGGGTGCATAGGTTGAAGCCAACTTCTGAACAATATGATAGCTGCATACCCCTTAAGCAGTACCATCTCATTTAGATCATATATGTTGTTTCAGCACTAAAACAGCATAGAAACAAAAACTTTTTCTAGCCTTTTTAGGAATACTCTTTCTGTATATTGTGAATAATCAAAAGAACAGTGCTAAAAAATTAAGGTACTAATCTGTAGGCAATGCCAGTCACTTGGTGGCATTCTTTCTCTGCTAAAAATCACACAATTATATCGATCTGGGGCCAACTATTTTTAAAATATTTTTACATATTCTCCAACTTTTATTAAAATATTTTCCCAATTTGTCTGACTTTTATTAAAATATTTTTACATTTTCTCTGCCTTTTTTCAAAATATTTTTACAACCTTTTTAAAAAATATTTTGACATTTGATATGACTTTTTTACTAATATTTTGACATTCTTGTAAATAATTTATGATACCAGATTTTATTAAAATATTTGTACATTTTCTCCACCTTTTTTACAAATATTTGTACATTTTCTCTGCCTTTTTTAAAAATATTTTGACCATTTGATCTGCCTTTTTTAAAAATAATTTGACATTCTTTTAAATAATTTACAATAGATTTTATTTTAGTAAACAATTTACACAAAGATTACCTGTTCTTTAGATGGAAAAAAGACAGTGCATAGTGCTGGAATGTGCAGGCCCTGTTCCTGATGGTTTTGACGATCGTAAATATTGGCCAATACAGGCGCTACTCTGATAAAATGAAGCTTATGATTTCCAAAAGTACATGCAACCACAGACATTTTATTTGATTCATAATTTACATGACTTTTCATGTAACTTCTGGGAAAAGGTACCTGGCCATCACCTTTTGCAATTTTTTTCACCTTCCAACAATTGTAGAAAAGCCTAGCAATGGTCTTACAATTATTAGTACCAAATACTATGTCAGGTAGGGGGTAAGATCTTTAATTCGATTGCATATTACAACAGTTATGGCCAGTTGAATTCTCTACACCTCACATCATATAATAGCAATATGTTAAGTGTGTGTATTTGCATAGTGTTGTGAAGCACATCAGTGGGCCATAATGCCATATAGACCTGCAATGGCTAATATGAACAGGACTGCTCTATATGCCATAAGTTTCTCTGCAAAAGCACATAATTATTGGGCCATGTAAACGGCATATTTCTGGGTTTTTAGCAGAGAAACAATGCCACCAAGCAGCTGGCCTGGCCTATTGATTAATACCAAAATTAATTTATTATTTTTTCATTATTTCGATAACTAATTAATTCATTATTTTTCAGTGCTATGTATTGATTAAGTTTGATAAAAAACAAATAAACAAAATATATAATTTATAAGAGGTTTTGCCGTTACTAACGTATTTAATAAAACTTGACATTTACAGCTAACTTTTATTTTTTTAATCCTTTTTGAAAACAAATAAGAAAATAAAAAAAAATATCTAATCTAAAATTTTTACTTTGTTTTGTTATAGTTGTTATTTTACTTTCATCATAGAACACTAGGCGGTGTTCTATATGCAGTAATTGGTTAATGTTAAAGTGATTGCTTAATAGTTGATAAGGGTACAAACTCATATGCTAAACTAGGCCTTTTATCTATAATTATTATTAATAAAACACTGTTATTTTTATTATTCATTATAATTTATATGATAAGAACAGCATAATGGACTTCATTAATTTCTATTTTTTATAGTATTACCAATTTTTGTTGGCCATCTTTTTAAACCCATATTTGCCAGGATTGTGTGCCATGAGAGTAACCAAAAAAAAAAAAAGATTAAAGAGGCTTGGCACATAATTAATTCCACACACACACAATAAATATATGAACCAATAGTGTTTCCCTCAATAAACATTGGATGTTAAATCTGACAATGTAGGTGGCAACTTTGCAATTACCTATTATAGATGCCATTGTACAAATCTTTCGAACTCTGCAAGTTTAACCTTTTATAATCGGAATTACTGTTATATGCTTTGAACAGACACTCTGTGTAGAACGTTAACTCAGCAAATTAATAAACAAATTTATTTTAACCTGGGCTTATTATAAAACCAGACACCATAAACTATGGATGTTGAACTAGGTTTCAGTTTTATATGATTATACAAGCTCATGAGCTTGAATTGAAAACATTTTTGTGTTTTCATTTTGGACTCAAAGCTTTATAGTTAACTAATAAGGTAAAAGGTGGTTATTGAAAGGTTGCATTAGATTCTAAGACTTAGGTGCAGTCCTTTCAGATCCAAGGTTGCTCACTGATGAAAGCCACAAGCTAGAAACAAGTCTGGGTAGCCACTAGATAGGACCCAAACCTTTCTGCATTCATTGACTACTCTGGCTTCCAGTGAGTGGAACTACTGTATTGAAAGTTTTGCTTCTGTTTAAACATTCTTCTGGCTTATTTATAACTTTTCTGTATTACAATAAATTCAGAGAAACAATACAAATTCATAAATAACTAATTATAAATATTTCATAATCATAGCACAAATATATAGACATAAGTGAAATGAAGTTAGAATACTTTATATATTGTAATATAATCTTCAGTACTTTCTCTTCCTCTTTCCTTCTTTATTTTTGCTTTTTTTATAAAGCATATAATAACATTTCCCTCTTCTTATACTGTAAAAAATAAATAAATATATTTTGCTTTAAAGTGTAAGAAGAGTGAAATGTTATTAAATAGAAATTTATATAACACTACAATACTACCCAAAATGAAAAATTTTACTAAAATACAACCATGGTTTCATTTACTACCAAATAGACCTTCTCAAGTGAAATTATATTAAACATACAACATCTGTATACAAAACAAAATAGTCTTACCATCATTTACTTCAAAAACCAACCTCCTTTCACATCTTACAGGAAGTTGGTTGTTGAAGTGAATAATAAGAAGACTATTTTATTTTGTATACATATTGTAACGATATATAAATATGCCGTTACATTAATTTAAAATAAAAACTTAAAAGTTTGCAAATAAAAGTAAAAAACTAAACGCTAAAATTAAAATGTTTGTTAAACGTATATACATTCGCATTGAGGCCAAACATTAAAAATATTTTTTGTAAAAAAACAAATAAGTATTTGAACGTACTTTTTTATAAAAAAGTACAAGATTTAAAAATAAAAACAGGTATTAATTAATGTAATCTGTAAATGGAAATGATTGTTTATGAATTATCGAAAACCAAACTGGCCCTTGGGCTTTTGTATAATTAATATGATCTGATGAAAGATAGATTAGCTTGATCAATGGAAGCACTAAGCCTTGGCTTGGACCCTAACAAAAGTGATGGATTAGTAACATTTTGTTGATTGAATCTGTGTGGATAATATAAAAAGGGAAATACAGTTTTTTCTGACAGTTCCAGCGTTTTGTGTTTGAGAGATGTGGTAGGACACACATACCACACTCTCTATTTAAAAAAAAAAATGAAAAGACTGTGATACCTTGAACCAGCTATTGCCATCTCCAGAACATTATCTTCCAATGGAGGCATTGTGGGAATTAAAAGCAGAAACCTGGACTCTTCTACCATGAGCTATGAACTTTACAAATTAACAACAACAAAAAAAAGTAATTAAGAACTTTCGTCATTGTTTTTTTTAAAGATTCAGCTAATTTAAATTTTAAAATGAACTCTTATTTGATTTTCAAATTAATAATTGATTGTTTAAATTTATATAGTTAAGTTTTGCTAAAATCATTTCCATTTTATTATTTTTATTTGTAGTAATATTTATTGTAGAAATTATTAAATGCATTACATTTAAGTTGGGTATGACGTTGCATAGATTTGTGGTTTTCACAGTTGATTAGAATATATGAGTCAATGATGTCACTGTGGTGTCTTATGATGAACACCAAAGGGTCTCCTGTATTCCCTCAGCAATTGATGTCATCGATTGACTTTGTATTTTGATCGGTTGTGTTTAATTTGGAATGTTTTTGACCGTGGAATCTATGCAGCCGATCTATACTCGACATTATAAAACAAATTGTATAAAAATAATCTGTGCAGACATATTTAAATGTTAAATTTAAATCGGGCATGAATGGCTATATAGTTTTGTAAAGTTATATTAAGGGAGGGTAATCTTAGGTTATTCATTTCGTAGTTGAATTGATTCAATGGATTGGATATATTTGTGTAATTGTAGATGTAGTATGAGATCTGCTATGGGCAGGATTATATATATATGCCACACACCTTCTGTTTGCCTATGGATGGGTTTGTAAGATGGCAAAGGACTGCAGTCCATTCCTATGGAGTTTTATGTTTATTGTTCTACTCGCCAACAGATGTGGCATTCCTGTTGGTGGAGAGACAATGTCCTCTCTAACTCTACTTACTGATCAGATGTACATTCCTGACAGTATAGTATTTTGTGTTGTCATATTTTCATGCTACATTGAATACATAAATGTATCAGATGGATTGGCGCCGGTTTGATTGCAAATTTTTTGGCCTAAGGTTAAAGAAGGGATAGAATATTTTCTTTTCAAATACAGGTCTATGTAGTCTATTCATACTCGACTATCTAAATAAAATATTAAACTCATTGAAACTTAGTTAAATGTAAAATTAAAAGTTAATATAAAAACCTAAAATGTTAAACTTATTCCTCAAATTAGAATGATTTTATATGTGCGTAAATAAATATTTTTATGTGTTAATTTCTGGCAGTGGCTTTTATTTATTTATATTTAAGATATAAATTAAGATATAGATTTTTATCTCTGTGTCTCCACTGAGCTAGTGATTTGGGCTAACGATCTGAATATTTAAATAAAGTGGAATCTTAACAGCGCGTATCTGCCTACTCTATAAATTTTTCTAGGTTTAAATGCCTAGATGGATTCCCTGTAGAGCAGATATCGTAGTTTGCAGTTAGATTCGATCTTCACTTTCATTTCGATCGTTATAATATGTTGTATTGTTTAGTAAAATTTCACTTCAGAAGGTCTATTTTTTAATAGATGAAATCATAGTTGGGTAAGAATTTTAATAAAATTTTGTTGTTTTGGCTAATATTGTAATGTTATATGACTTTCTCTTTTAGTTTTAATTGCTAGCAGAGCATTAGACAGCATTTAATATATATATATATATATAATTAAAGAGACAGTTACTTTTAATTATAGAATTAACATTGGACAGAGTGTTTTTTGTAGAAATAAATTACTATTAAAAGTAAATATGCCATTATAAATATTAAAAAAAGGTTTTAATCTGCTAATAAATTTGATATTTTCTTCTACCTCGTGAGAGTTTTTGAATATGCTCAAGTTTCACTACTGTATAGAGTCTTTATTTTATACTAAAACTCAATAAGTTGAACTTCATTTTTTTTTTTTTTAATTTTATAAATGACATCACACTTCACATTTTTAAACATTTAAAAACTGAAGTGCAAATCAAAAAATGTGTCATATACATCAGGGATGGCCAACTTTTGTGTTCATAAGATGTACTTTTTATTTTTAAAATGTGTTGCGACCGACTTGTTGTCATAAGCGTAGTCTAAGTGGAGGGAGATGTGAAATAATACTATTTTATATATCTACCTAGTAAAAAATAATTATTTAATGAGCCAAAAAACTCACGTCCGGGGAGGGGGGATTAAAGCAACATGAGTAATTATTAACAATATTTATTAATTCAAATTAGCTATATTAAGTCAAGATTAAAAATATTATTTTCAATAATGATACGACTTACTGGACTTCACCTATCTGGAATTGAAAAAAAAAATAGAACAAAAACAAAAATAACAAAAAAACTTGAAAATATTGACTTAATTTAATTCGACAGCTCTTGCCAGATTGGTCTCACGACCAACCAAAATGGGCTTTGCGATCGACCGGTGGAGCACGATCGATTTGTCGGACAAAGTTAGTGTAAATAATTTTTCCAAAAATAAATGAAATATTATGGGTTTTTTTAATGTGACTGTTAATTTGGGATGGTTATATTGAGTTTTCTTTAAACTCTGTTATTTTCTTTATGACAATTACAATATATGAAAAGATTTTAATAGCATGTTGAATTTGATGGATAATGATGTTATACAACCATAGATTTGTTTTAATATTACAGTCAAGATTTATTAACTCCTATTTCTAAAAATAAAAGATAGAGGAATTAATTGAAAATGTACATATGTATTTCTTCTTGTTTTAAATAATAATCAACCAATTAATAAGCAAAAATAATCAAATATATATATATATAGTAACATTTAGCTTTATCAGTAAAGCTAAGTCCCCCCACTATCTAATTGTTTAGTATTTTTTTTTTCAATAAGTTAATTTCTATAGTAAGCCAATTTGTTATAGCTTGATATTTAAATGTTAATACATCATATGAGTTATTTTATAAGAACTTCTATAAGTTTTAATTGCCTTAAAAGTTATTTTAATATCTTTTTGTAATGTTTTAAGTCCATATGTAGTTGTAGATAACTTTGGACTGCTTAATTTATGAATATCTTTACCTAAATATTAAGAGTTAACGCTATTTTAATATAGATATTTGTGTGTAAAAATCAATGTAAGAGTTAAAATTTAAATCTAAATTTGAATCTTTAATGCTCGTTGTTAATAATTAAATTACTTTCTCATAAGAATGCATTTCATTTTAGTTTTTTGCTAATAAAAAGTATATTTTTCTTAATACCAATAGTAATAAGATTAATTTAGTTAAGTAAGTTTTAAATTATTTAATTAAATACAATAATGAATTAATTTATTAGTTTTAAAAGAAACTTTATTTTTTAAAAAATATAACTACAGATATTTCAGTTTAAAGAAAAAAAATTAATACAAAACCAACTAAAGAATACCGCAGTAAATATTTTCAATAGCATTCAGTGAATTATACTATTATTAAAAACATTTACAATAAATTAAGTGACCAAGTGTCTGTGAAAATATCTGATGAGATGATTTATTTATCTCTGTTTTATTGTCTCTAATTTATTTTTAAATGTGTTAAAATTTCTTGCATTACTATTGAGATATTATTTTTATATAGCTCTGTTTTTTATGTAATAGTGATATTAGCGATTAAGCCAATGCACATGTGCTTTAAAGATAAATTATAAATGAATACTCTTGATTTTTCCAGACACAAGATATAGTATTTTAGAAAGAATGGAATGAATCCACCCATTCTTTTGACCAGGCCCGGATCTAATAAGTGCGGGGTCCAATTGGGGTTTTTTGCGGAGCCCTCTATATATTAAATATTTAAATAAAATGCAAATTCAATATATATATATAAATCAAATATCATGGATCATAAGATAGGTAAGCTTCTACATACATTAAAAAATAAAAATGCGCAAAAAACGAATGTGAGTGCGCCGAATAAGACGCATATAGAATAGAATAATTGAGATAGAAGATAGTATTATCCGATTAATTAAACGTTAGTCAAAAACGACACTTACGGGTATCTGTTTTCTATATTATAATGTATATATATATTATAATAAACACAATAATAAATCTCATCCATCAATGAGAACTTAAAATAAATATATTTTTAATTATTTGAATAATTTATAATTTATCCTTTATCGTCAAAAGCAATTTGCTTTAAATTTCGAAAAATAACTTTTTGTTAATTTTGGTGGTATGTGGGGCCCCTTCAAGTGCGAAGCCCAATTGGACCCAATTGCTCCTTTTGACCCAAACGTTTATGTATGGAAAAATCTTAAGTGTGTGGAAATGAGACTGTGAAGGTGTTAAACGATCACTTTAAATTACATTTGTTATGTTTGAACGAATGACATTTGCAAAATCTTCACAATTTACGACATGTCATTCTTTAGTTGAAATTAAACATATATAATGAGATATAATTTTATATAGCGCTATGTTTTTTTATTTTTATGTAATAGTGATATTAGTGATTAAGCCAATGCACATGTATTACTATTGTAAAGATAAGTGCATTTTGTGCACCATAATGCATATAGTATAAATGTTATACTCCTTATTTCTGTGAAGCAGACATTTAGAAAAGGCATTATAATTGAACTTATAGTGGTATTCTTTTTATGATAAATTTTTGTAATATATGATCGAGTGTATTTTGTAGACTACCTACACTCAAAAAATATATGTTTTTGTTTCTTTTCTGATCTGTGGCACAACTCACACATAGCATCATTGTTACATATGTTTTTCTTATGTCTCATAAAATATAATGTTAATAATTTGAATACATGTTCATTTTAAGTAGAAAATTAAAAAAAAAATGGGCTTGAGTGTCCAATAATTAAATCTACATATTAGTTGCTTATTATTAATGCCTAGCATTTGTAAGTCTAAGTTATAATTTGTGTTTTTGTCTATATGTTCATATGTATTCCAGTAGTACCTTTTATCTTGTGGGAAAATTGTTAGAGTTAGATATTAATTTAATAGTTTCTATGATTGTATGCAGATATTTTGTATATGGAAGAGGTTTGTTTGCCAATGTTATTTTAAGAGTGATTTCTAAATGCGGGTATAGTCTTGTCACAGATTATAAAACATTATTAGTTTTTTGCATTGTAAATGCATGAATAGGATGTACTTAACAGAATAGCAAATCAGGGACTTCAGATCATTCAACAAAGTTTGTATACATGTATATAAGGTGTAGCAATAATATATTGATAATGAAATATATGAGTGAGAGTGTAAGCAGATCTTACTGACATAATTGAAAGAATTAAAAGACAAAATGGAGCTGACTAGTATATATTGTCAGAAGAGCCAAAAACTGGATAGTTAAAGTCTTAAATTGAATTTAAGAGATTATAAAAGATCTTAAAAAATCATACATAAGATATATGGCTTTTGTTGTATGAAGAAGAGATTAGAAGTCAGTGCAACTGGATTGATTTTGGAAAGACTTTCAAAATGTGAGGGAGAATAAAATTTTAAAACAAATCTAACATATTTCATTAAAGGGAATTTGAACCCAGACTTTCAACCTCTCTTTAGTCATCCACTCCATATTAAGCAACCGATACATATGATTACATATATGCGAAAAAAATAAATAATCTCCAATATACATTTTTCGTGCTGAATCAGTACTCATCAGTTGGTCAAGATCATCATTTTCCACACATATATATATAATCAATGCTCAGTTTATATTAAAAAAGCAAATCTTCAAACTTTAATAGACAGGCTTCAATCTTCTCCATTCTCCAACTCTTCCACTATCTATATCATTGAAAATCTGATAATGGCATGTTGAAAGCCCTGAAGAGTTGGAGAGTGGAGAAAAATTCAAGCCTGCCCATTAAAGTTTAAAGATATGCTATCTTAATATAAACTGAACAGTGTTTATATGTGTGTGTGAGAGATGAGAATTTGTACCAAATGATGAATGCTGGTTCAGTACGAAAAACATATACTGGAGATTCTTTATTTTTTTTCGCGTGTAGGTATTGGTTATATAAGATAGAGTAGGAACTAAAGGGAGCTTGAAAGTCTAGGTTAAATTCCCTTTAATTACATCTAGCTTAAAAGTATATATAATATACTTGTATTTAAATACTAACATATATAAGATTTTATTTTACTAAAAATTGACCAATTTTTTATAAGTATGTGTAGGTATAATGATGTGCATTCTTTTTATTAATAAAGTTTGCGCTTAGTCGTTAGCTCCAATTTTTTAAAGTATAATTCTGTGAATAGCTAGTGAAATTATCACGGTCGATGTAACGGATTTTACACTAATATGTTAAAAGCCGATTTTAAAAGCCAAAACATAAAATATTGTCTGCATTAAAAAATCAATGTAAAACTTAAATTTAGTCTCTTTCAAAATATAACATTTCTAGGTGATTTGATACTTTCCTAAATATACTTATAGGAAATGAAAAATATTACGTCAATATTTGCAAGTAATATTTATTTTATAAATAGTGTACGCGTACACATGTATCATAACTACAGATACACATACTTATAGCTCAAGTAATAAATAACAATAGTGAATAAAACGAATGCATAATGAAAGAGGGGGGTTTGATTCCTTTTCTCGTCGATGATAGGAAAATGGTAGTATTGAGATACAGGATGTATTCATAAAACTTTAAAAAAAATTAAAATATACATAACATAGAGCAATAATTATTTATCCTTTCACAGTTAAAATACCTATTTTCTATGAAAGTCATGTATTGAGACATTGGTATTGGATAAATATGTGGGTGTCTGATATTTCTAGATTAGCTGATAAATAAAGTTTCTCTCTGCATAGTAAGAAAATGAGATTTAGCACTGGTAGATTATTAAAAAATGGTAGAGTTGTGAAGATGGTTGTACATATCCCAGATTGTATTTTATCTTGATTAGACTGAGAATTCATTGCCATAGATCAATTTATATACAAATAGATAACATGCATCCAATGTCAAGAACAAGTGAATCTGGACATAGTCAGTCCATTTGAAGGTAAGGTCAAACAATAGTGGTCAAAGTTGATCAGCAGTACACTGGATATCCATTATATATTTAACGTAGTAAGGCAAGTCCATATTCAGGACTGGATGATTCTAGAACTTAGAGAGAGCTGAAATCCATTCCTTATATAGTTGCTGACCTGTACTATATCAAGCCAACAGTATCAGGCGAATGTATAACATAATAATAATAATAATAATAATAATAATAATAATAATAATAATAATAATAATAATAATAATAATAATAATAATAATAATAATAATAATAATAATAATAATAACAAATAATAACAACAGCAACAGCAACAACAACAACAATAATAATAATGTAAAAAATAAAATGTAAAATATAAAAATATGAATATATAATATTAGAGTTAAATATTTAAAAAATTAATAATAAAATAAAAAAATAAATGAAATAAAAAAATAATATATATAATTATAGGAACTATTTATTGATAAATAGAGAATATAAAAAAAGTTAAAATGTATAATATATAAAAAAGTAATAATTATATAGATAGGTATATAAAAATATATGTGGGTATATAAATAATGATTATAAAATAGAATATATATATATTGTAACCTTATATTTTAGTATAAAATATAAAGATCGATATAACTGGTATAAAAATTTCTCTGTCTTCTTTTTGGTGATTTGATTGCCTTGGTTTGCATTTTTGAACAGATTATTTTCTTGCATTCAAGATAATTTATTAGAGAGAATGAGTAATATTTTACCTTACTTATTGTCTGTGTTATTTTAATGTATTTAAATTGCTTCTTTCCATCCACTGATTTGTATCAAAATATGTTTAACTTTTTAAAAAATTGACAACACATTAAATTTAGTAAAATGTGATTGAAAATAATAATAATTTTTATTTGTTTAAAATAGTCTTAGAAATTATTTTCATTGAATTAAAAAACTATTTGTTTAACTAATTTTAATTATTAGAAAAAAAAAATAGTAATTACATATGTGTTTCAATGTAAAAAAAAAAGAGCGCGCGATTAAAGAGATCGTCTGCGATAAGGTTGCTGTTGGAGAAAAAGAAAATGGTGTAAGAATAAAATGTATGCAAAATATGATAAGCTTATTTTTTAAAAATAATTAATAAGTAAACGGATTTACCAAAAAGTTTTCTACAAATGTAAACATAAAATGGTGGTATTTAATAATAGAATGAAGTGCTAAATTTAAAAATCTGTTCGGGTCAGCTAGCCAAGTGGATCAAATCGCTAATAATTTTCCAATATTTACACTTAAAAATATGTCGGAGCTTTCAAATTTAAAAGCGGAATTAATTGCAGAATCTTGGTATGTTTGGAATATTTTATTATTCTACAATTTGGCAACATTAAATAGATGTTTTAATTACAGAAGTTTTTAGATATGAAACTTTCTTTTTAAAAAAAGAAGAGGTTTAAAATCAAAGTTAAATGTTAAAATTATTAACATGGTTTAATATTTCTGTTTATAATTTAAAATAATATAGCATTGATTAATTTATTTAACTATATACTGCCAGTAATGTATTTGCTATTTAATTTCTTTACTATTTGAATAATGGAAACAGTCTTCAAATAATTAACTAAAACTACTTTCTAATTTTTATTGTTAATTTGGAATTATTAAATTATTTGCTCTAATTAGTATCCCTAAATTTAAATGTGGATAAGTAAATATTAGCCTGGATGTTATAAACTTGGAAGAGTTTTATATAGAAATGTAGAATTTAATAACTTATGAAGAACATTTTCATTTAAACTCTGCATGTCATGTTTTTGGAATTGTTTTATATTCATGGAGCCACATAAAATCATTAATTTAAAAGTGCTGATAATAACTAAGACAAATAGATAGAATTACATTTATGGAATTCAACTATAATTATAATTATTACTTTGTGTATTTATTGTTCAAGACATTTTTACATGGATTTCACGGATCATATTTATTATTATAAAATGCTGTACAATTTAATTTGTCACATGCACACCTGCAAGAATTCATGTATTTAAGTAAGAATGAATTAATTTAATTTTGTTGTTATATGAACTTGTATGTGAAGTTCATGAGTTATATTTTATTAGGTTTAAATTAAATTAATGGGATTGAATAAAATACTTATTCCAGGGAATAGCGCTTGTGAAAAAGCTTGAAAATTACTAATGAATTTATGATATGTGTCAACCTCTCATGAAGTGTCTTGTGAGTCTTTCCAGAGTTCTATTCCTATACTAATGTCACTTATATTACATTGTTGCTATGTTTTTATTTGAAGCAAGATAATTTAATATATTAGTTGTCCTGATTAGTGAAACACTTTTTATTATGCATGAACCCACATCTGCTAAAATGTTAGTGTTTTCTGAATGGTCAAAAAACTGAGGAGGATGATTTTTGTACTTTAAATATGAAGTAAATAGTAATATTGCTTTATAATGTTAAAAGGCATTAATCTGTGCTGGTGGTTAATCTGCAGATTAATTAATTGCCACTTTCTGTATTTTTACACTCATTCCTGCACTGATGGTTAATCCACGGAATTGTGTAATTATATTTATTTCTTTATGATGGTGTATAAATCCACAAAGCACTCAGTGTTATATAATTCCTATGTGTAGATGAATGCATCCACAGGAATATGATTTTATTTCATAAATATAAGTTTGGGCAAAGTATTTTGGTTATTCTGCTAAAATCATCTTCTTCCATTTATAAGCATAATTTATAAGTTAGGTCATAAAGTGTAGCAGGACATTCTATCTAAGTTACCTCATAATAACTAACTGTTTGTTAATTAATATTTTATCTGAATGTAAGTTTAAATTTTCATTTTATTTAGCATTAGCATTATAGCTAAATCCTACAAATATAATATTATTTATTACATTATTATAGGTCTACAGTATATTTCTGGAACTGACACATTGGATATTTCATGAGTTGATGTTGAATTTTTGTATAATTTCCTCAAGACATCAATTATATCAAATTGTAATATAATGTATGATTAGGCTTTATAAAACTGTGCCTATGATATGTTACTGAAGGAAGCCAATAGAATTATAATTTATTTATTTATTTTATTTGTTTATTTATGTATTTAGTTATTACATTAAACATCAATTATTTATTAGTCATAAAAATTGTAAATAAATATTGATTTATAATTAAAGTTATTGTGCCATTGCTATTTGTCATTCATAAAATCAGAAATCATATATCTTGAATAGATCATACACTGAAGTACATACTATTGTCAGCATGATATGAGTTTAGTAATATTTTGAGAAAAATATTTGAATGCTTTTTGTCCTTGGTAGTTTATGATGTGTAAGGTACAATAAAATCCCATTTACCTTTTTCATCATTTAAGCTTTGCGTAGTTGATTCGAGTACATGATACAAAATTGATTGATTTTATAAACTTATAAACAGATTTACCAGATAATGACATGATTAAATGTATTTACTTAATGTTTTAATTGTCATTCATTTGCCTTATTATTCATTTGTTATTTAAACCCACTGTTAAGAGAGATTGAAAATGCGATGCCTGGAGTTTACATTCCACAACTTAAAAAATTCATAAAGCTATTTGCTTATATGGATGACGTCCTTGTCATACTACTTTCACAAAAACATCTGCCATCCTTTTACCATAGACTAGATAAATTCTCTAATGACTCACAACTAAAGTTCAATCCTAATAAATCAGCCTCTTGAAGAATCTCAACAGGAAAAAAGATTAACTCTAAATTTCTGGCTGAACCCCAAGAATTCCCAGGATTCCCCATACATATGTCTCAAGCATCTATGTCAAAACATCTTCAAAACTCACTTCTTACCTCTACAACCCAAATTGTTCAGACACTGTCCAAAGTATATCTTTCATTGCAGGGAAAAGTTGCTCTTCTTAATATGAAGGTTATATCTAAAATTGCTTACTACCTCCCTGTAATGACTATAACAAAATCATTCATCAGAAAAATAAATAAACAATGTTCTAAACTATTTTGGAAAGAAAACATAAACTCCATTAGCATGACAAAAATGCAACTCCAACGCAAGGTAAATGGCATGTCATTGCATTCAATCCTCTCTTTAAATTATCAAAAATCCCACACACTAATATGCAACCTAATATTAAAACATGGCACCATAATCACATCTGAAACAGTACAACCAACAGACACACCACCTCCTCAAAAAATATGCTGGCTTGATAAAATATTCCAATATATCAAACGGCATCAAAACATCTCCAATAAAACCTTTACCTTCAAAATCACCATCTGGGAAGTGCACCTAATATTAAATCCAATCATCAACAATATAAAACCCACAATAAGAATCAACAACCACAGAATCACCTCCTTATTCAAATTTTTAAAGTTGGAACCCAAATTTCTAACATTCTTGATTAAGGTCAACCTAGGTGCCATACATACCAACTATTTTTTACATTATAAAAGATTTCTTAACAAAGTGGACCCTATATTTCCAATCTGCAAAACACAAGAAGAAACCTTTGACCATATTATAAAATCATGTACCGGTCTTACAAACATAAGGATGCTCATTTTTCACAGTTCAAAGATTGACTATTATAAAATACTCTCAATAAAAGACTCCATCCAGAGTAGACACTTCCCAATTATTAGACTATCTATTTTTCTGACTCACACCATCTGGAGTGTTCGATGCAAGACAGTTTTCACCTCTCCACCTCCTAATCCAGACCTCACATTTATCAACCTCATCAACAAAATTAGAAATAAAGACTTAATACTCTCATCAAAATTTCTATATGATGAAACCTGGAAATTGTTCCAAATACCAAAACTATCCAAAACATAAGTTACAGATCAAATTGATTTATAAACCTCAGCACTAAAAGACTCATCACTCAAACTATTGACCTTTAAAACAATATGTATTTAAATACCTAATATATACAATGTAATTCATTAATAAAATGTTTTGAAACTAAAAAGATTGCTGGGGCAATTGAAACCATCAATAGTCGATTGTAAAAAGCATTGTAAAAAGTAATTAAAATATAAATAATGTTTAATATTTGTATTATATATATATAAGAGATTATATATATATAAGAGATTGTAAAAGACCCAGAAAGAGACTACATGTGAGATGGATTGATGAAATAAGAAAGTGTGCAGGGGTGATGTGGAGAAGAGAAGGTAAATATAGAAAAAGTTGGATTGAACTTGGAGAGACCTTCATCCTGCAATGGACTGATAATAGTATAAATATGCAATTGTATATTTTATTCATTAATAAATAAATATTAAACATTTCTGCTAATTTGTGTTTGTATGCATGTTATCATCACCAGTAAACACAACAATATACATGTAACTTGTTTACAATTATTTAAATCACAAATGTTATAGTAAATGACATTTCACTCCCACTTAGTATTCAACAATATATTAATAAGAAAGTGACTCCATCATCTTTTGTTCTCATTGCTTATAAAAATGATTAACCTGGTTGACTAAAGCAGGAGATGTGAATATATATCAATCTGATTATTTATTGTAAGATATTTATTAAACAGAGTGAGTTCCATTTGTCATGATGGTTACATTTACATATTTTTCATTTAAATATTTGTTACAAAATTACAAAACAAAAAGGAATATCTTTATTTTGTTAAAAAAAAATCAATCTGTTTAATAAATATCTTTCAATAATAATTAGATAGATTTATATTCACACCTCCTGCTTTAGTCATCCAAGTAATCTCTTTTATAACCAAAATGGACCTAGAAAAGAAATGGAAATGTTTTCATATTATTTATATTGTCAAATGTTACGTGTGTGACATTTACTATAACAGAATTAACTATTCAATATCAGGGATATCCAATCTTTTGGTGAATCTGGGCCATGTAGGAAGAAAAAGTCCTATGTCATGCATTAAATATAGAAACATTACCAAAATCTGATAAACAAAAAAAGATCTGGACATAATTTTTGTGATATTTACCATCACAGATAAGCAAAAAAATTGATAAATAATAATCCTAATCATGCAGTGGTTCATTCAAAGAGTCTTCAAAAATTGATGAGCAAGGTCAAAATTTGTGATCACTAATATAAAAAGTATATGAATCTAAATATTACATTGGTTTACTTTTCCTATTCGATTGTAATTGATATAAGAACTAGAAATGTGCAGTAAGAAAAGCTTAAGAATAAAAGTTTTATTATAGTATGCTAAGCAGCTTTTGATATTTTAATCAAGATACGATATTCATAGCAATGACTATTGGATTAGAGGATTATGGATAAAAGATATACAAATTCATATTTCTAGAGCATGAAAACAAATCTGGTCACACATTCAAGCCTACATCAACTAGCATTGTAAGTATAGAAATAATTTTAAATGCAAGATACAGGAGGTTTGGCATTTCATTGACAAAGCTAATTTAATCAATAAAAAGGAACTCTGTTTTTTACTCTCTAAAAAGTGGGCCATGTAACTTATTTGTCTATGTCTACATAACATTTACATTATATCTTTTACACTCAACTTTCTCATCCACTAGACATTGCCATGCGGATGATATCAGGATTAAAATATCGAAAGCTGCTTAGCATATTATTATAAAACGTTTATTCTTAAGCTTTTATTATTCAGTATTCATAGTGCTTATATCAATTATATATCTAAATAATAAAACGCCATTAATGTTTTTTAATATTTCTTTTATTATAAAACCAAAAGAGGGGGGGGGACTAGTTGGTTATTTGACTTTGTATTTGAGTGTACATATATGTCATTTGAAGCATATTGTGACATATAATCACAAAAACATTTCATAATGTTTTAAAATAAGTTTACCATTTTGTATTGGGCTACATTCACAGCCATCTATTTGGCCCTGTGGCCACATGTTGGGCAGCTCTAATTTTAAACATTGCATAGAATATTATATCCACATATAACTAATGGTTTCTAACAGAATATATTCAACCAATTTAATTTTTTAACTTTGTTAACCTCATTTCAGTTTTGAAATTTTTCTGCATTGCCCTTCATTATATCATCATTTTTTTAGTATGATGTTACATAACATTACCACACTTTGTGGTCAGCAAATTTTATTTTGCAATGGATATATAATAAGTGTGCCAATAGCTCTTAGCAAGTTTTTCAGAATATCTCTATCCTCAGGATGGTTTCAAGCTCTGGCTTTTGTCAGTGAGTTCCTACAATATTCAAGCATTAGATTCTGAAAAGCTTTTTAAGAGTTATTTGCACCCTCATTATATAACATTTTAATACGAGCTTGTTAAATTAAGTCACATGATATATGACTTAATTTTCTTGCAATGGATATGTGAAGTAATCAATAGTAGTGTAGAATGAAATGTGTAGCTATGCAAAGTTCAAATTTACATCAACTGCTTTCTAATAACTGAAACACACAGGCGTATATACCTGTGTTTATATATGTAATATATAGGGTATATGAGCAGAGACTTTCACACGACCCACCACTCTCCAAACTATTTCATAACACTGATACATTTGAACACATATATGTTGAAAAGATAAATAATCACCAATATACGTATTTCATGCCAAACCAGTAATCATCAGTTGGTCCAGATTACCATCTCTACACATATATGCTATAAGTGCTCAGATATACATTAAGATAGCCAATCTTCATACTTTAATGGACAGGCTTCAATCTACTCCACACTCTAACTCTTCAACTGTCCATCCAATTGAAAATCTGATGATGGATTGCTCAAAGGCCACCCTCAGGCCGAGATTCTTGAGGGGTCAGATTGGCCTTAGATCAACATGGGTGTGATAAAAATCTTGGCCTGAGGGTGGCCTTTGAGCAATCCATCATCAGATTTTCAATTGGATGGACAGTTGAAATGTTGGAGAGTGGAGTAGATTGAAGCCTGTCCATTAAAGTATGAAGATTCGCTTTCTTAATATATATCTGAGCACATATAGCATATATGTGTAGAGATGGTAATCTGGCCCAACTGATGATTGCTGGTTTGGCATAAAATACCTATATTAGTGATTATTTATATTTTCAACATATATGTGTTCAAGTGTATCAGTGTTATGAGATAGTGTGGAGAGTGGTGGGTCGTGTGAAAGTCTGTGCTCATATACCCTATATATCAACTACTTTCTATAACATTTTCCTAAAGGTTTATGATGATTGTGTTTTAGTTGTATTTATATGTTGGATTATTTCCATCATCTAATATCCTTACAATGTTACCTTAAAATTCAATACTCAAAAATCTATGGGTTCAGCTTTGATTCCCATGCTAGTACTATCATTTGTAAAGCCGGCAACAGTTGAAGAAGAGGGGATAATAATACATCTTCAAACATTGTGCATATACTAACCTATTTGATGTGCTATTACTAACAGTTGAATGTATTTGGAATATTTAAATAAAGTTATTTTTTTTCAAAGACATTCATACTCATATATAAGATGATGGAAATAGACCAACATATAAATACTTTCTATAACCTCTACAAACATGGAAAGATTATATCTTACCCACCTTAAAATGTTTACCCTTTCAAATGATAGTGTATCACAAAAAATAAAATCACAATAGTTAATGGATGATCTAAAGAAATATATTTAACCAAGTTTGTTGCAAGTTTATAAGAACTTCACCCATCTCGAAATCTTTTATAATATCAGTATCCACTATTACAAATCATTATACTGTCTTTTCTTATTATACAAGTATATTCCAAATAATGTTAACTTGTTAGGTGTTAGAATAATTTCAAATTTTAAAAGGAATAGATTATATTTGCAATACATCTATTTATCTTATTGATATCTGCCCATGTTTCAAAATATGTGATGGAATGAAAATTGGAAGCCTAAATCTATCTATCTATCTATCTATCTATCTATCTATCTATCTATCTATCTATCTATCTATCTATCTATCTATCTATCTTTTTTTTTTTTTTTGTTTTATCTATCTATCTATCTATCTATTATCTTCTATCTATCTTTATTTTTTATTATTATTATTATTATTTCTTCTTTCTGTCTGTCTAACTACCTAGACTTACCTATAGATAGATAGATAGATAGATAGATAGATAGATAGATAGATAGATAGATAGATAGATAGATAGATAGATAGATAGATAGATAGATAGATAGATAGATAGATAGATAGATAGATAGATAGATAGATAGATCAGTTTAGAGTAATCTTGAAATATATTTCATAATTGATTTAAATAGTTATTTCTTCTTGCTTAAATGTTTCTGACAACACTCTATATAAGAAAATTAATTAACAAGAGAATTCAGACCAAAAAATATTGTCCTAAGCTATGTCTATTGAGTTCTTCAATTACATATTGAAACAACTGTATGAGTATTAACCTTGAAGTATTGTATATATATATATTAACGCACACGAAGTTTATAATGTTTCAAACTTCAAAAAAAAAATGTTGCATAGAGTTATAAGATGAAAAAAGCTGAAAAATTACTACACAAATGCTATAAAAACGAGTATCAAAAAGTAGACTATTTTTTTAATAATTTTCTAGCATAATCATATTACAGTATTATAATCTTTCTAATCTTTAAACTTGCGATCTTTTTCATTATATTAATTAAATATAATTTTATAATACTTACCTTTTTTACAGAAATGATTGATAAATTGTATAATCTCTCCTGAGAATTTGAAAATTTTTAATACTTTTTTTAAAAAGTTTGAATTATAAAAAACATTAGATATTAGCAGTTTTTAGAGGTAATGACAAATATTTTCTTAAAAAATAACAATATTAGAAATAACAACATGTGTGTGGAACAGGTGAGCGTACTAAAGGAGCGTGAATGTTTGGTCATCTCATTGTATTAAGTTAGCTCTTGTTATTCATTCACCATTAATACCAAAATAAAAATAGCTGCAACCAAACATTTTTTAAGTATGCAAATTTTAAATTCTTATTTGATCTATTTGAAATCTATTTTAACTAAATACAGTTCGTCAATGGATATACATCATATATTATAAGCCATGAAATTTTTATAAGCTTTGATTTCTTACATTTTTATAAATTGAAATAGTATCCACCACTATATGTTTGTAAGTGCATCTATATTTTACAAACTAATAATTAGTATGAATGTAAATATTTATACCTTTACTTTTGTGTTAGAGGTATTACACACCAGTTGTAGTCTAAATGTAAGAAATTACATTTCTCCATTTTTGATGACTTTAATGTTATATTTTTCTACTATTTTATACAAACATAACATTTTTGTAACTAATGTTTATAATTAAAAAAAAATCATATTTATTTTATTACAACAACTGTTCCTAAATTTTCTAAAAGAATTTGTCCAACTGTTCCTACTTACAATCAATATTACTTATATTCTAAATGTAAGCAATTTTTTTCCCCATATTTTTTGCAATTTTATGATTATATTGTTTTACTTTTTATACAGATATTATAATTAAATATTAAATATGGATTCCTGTTTTATTTTAGGTATTATATATATATATGACAATAGATGGCATTCTACCAAAAACACCATCAAGCGTAGTTTTTTGTTTACATAAACAGCAGAGCAAGCATTCACTACCTCTAACTTTATTTTCCACCTTCAGATCATGATTTCAAGCTATTTGCTAAAGTCAGTGAAGGACAGGAATAAGAAAATAGATCTAAACACAAACTCTGAGCGTTTATGAAATATTTTCTATTCAGCTTGCAAGCGTGAATCTTTTAGACACGTAATGTCTTCAAACTCAGCTTAGCAAGCCAGATAGCTACATGGGTTTGATCTCAGTTCAGCATCACCACATAGTAGAATTCTCTGCAATATATATCATTGCAAGAAAGACCTCAAAGGTATATTTACGAAAAACAAAAACACAAGTTAAAACTTGCTAATGCTTGTATTTATGACAATAGATGGTGTTCTACCAAAAACACCGTCAAGCATAGTTTTTTTTGTTTACATAAACGTCAGAGCAAGCATTCACTATCTCTAACTTTAATTTCCACCTTCACATCATGATTTTAAGCTATTTGCTATCATCAGTGAAGGACAGGAATAAGAAAATAGATCTAAACACAAACTCTGAGCGTTTATGAAACAGTTTCTATTCAGCTTGCAAGTGTGAATCTTTTAGACATGTAATGTCTTCAAACTCAGCTTAGCAAGTCAGATAGCTACATGGGTCTGATCTCAGTTCAGCATTACCACATAGTAGAAGCCTCTGCAATATATATCATTGCAAGAAAGACCTCAAAGGTACATATTGCAGAGGCTTCTACTATGTGGTGATGCTGAACTGAGATCAGACCCATGTAGCTATCTGGCTTGCTAAGCTGAGTTTGAAGACATTACGTGTCTAAAAGATTCACACTTGCAAGCTGAATAGAAACTGTTTCATAAACGCTCAGAGTTTGTGTTTAGATCTATTTTCTTATTCCTGTCCTTCACTGACGATAGCAAATAGTTTAAAATCATGATCTGAAGGTGGAAATTAAAGTCAGAGATAGTGAATGCTTGCTCTGACATTTATGTAAACCAAAAACTACACTTGACAGTGTTTTTGGTAGAATGCCATCTATTGTCATAAATACAAGCGTTAGCAAGTTTTAACTTGTGTTTTTGTTTTTCATAAATGTACCTTTGAGGTCTTTCTTGCAATGATATATATTTCAGAGGCTTCTACTATGTGGTGGTTCTGAACTGAGATCAGACCCATGTAGCTATCTGGCATGCTAAGCTGAGTTTGAAGACATTACGTGTCTAAAAGATTCACACTTGCAAGCTGAATAAAAACTGTTTCATAAACGCTCAGAGTTTGTGTTTAGATCTATTTTCTTATTCATGTCCTTCACTGACAATAGCAAATAGCTTGAAATCATGATCTGAAGGTGGAAATTAAAGTTAGAGATAGTGAATGCTTGCTCTGACATTTATGTAAACAAAAAACTACACTGATGGTGTTTTTTGGTAGAACGCCATCTATTGTCATAAATACAAGCGTTAGCAAGTTTTAACTTGTGTTTTTGTTTTTCATATATATATAAACATGAAAAATTAGCAGTATAAACAATATTGTAGTTTAAATTCCTTTGAAGTGCTTTCGATTACATAGTAATCCTCATCAGTTTTAAGTGAATCTAAAATATTTTTATACTTAACATTACATATATTTCCATAAGCTGTATATGGCCATATTTTCAACTTGCCTATTAATAACATCATCCTTATATTTATTGATCAAAATTGCCTCTTTAATTTTCCTCTTTTTATGATTCCTTTCGTCCATTAATATTTTTATTTCATTACTATTGAATGTAAACCTATAATTACAAGTTTTTTCATGGTCAAAGAATACTGAAGCTGTTACCAAATTGACTATTTACATAATTAAAAATAATATTCAACTTATAAATTATAATAATTTAATAAGCCTGTATATTACCTATTAATATATAATTTTATTAATGGAATAATTAAATTTCAATACTCTACCAAAATAACAATGCATAATCCAAAAGCAATGTTAATTTATTCAGTTAGACAAAAGATAGCTGAGCCCTCTTGAAGGGTGACATTAAAATTGTTCTTCCTGGTAATACATTTTATTATTATACAACACTTTTTAAGACCTATAAAACATCACATGATCATCAAATACTACGCTTTCAGAAGCTCTTAAAAGTGTAAAAAAATTCCATACATTAGTGCCACGCAGTGAAAGCCTTAGTAATCAATTGATGCAAGAAGAGGATTGCTGGAGAACTGTATTAGATTCTAAGATATAGATGCAATGCTTTCAGATCCAAGACTTTTTACTGATAAAAGCCATATGCTAAAAACTATTCTATGGATATTGGATGAGGCACTAGGTAGGGATTTTATGCACAAATTTTCTTGAAACCATTGATTATTAAGGCTTTCACTAAGTGACACTACTGTATGGAAAGTTTGCTAGTGTGGCAACAATTGTATTTAGCAATAAACTATTATTTTATTTTAAAATTCAATAAATCAGATTTCATTTATTAGAAATATGTATTTACAAATAAAAACTATTTTAAAATTCATATTTGAACTTTGAAAATATTGAAAAAATTAACATAATCCAGTACTTGAAGAGAACACAGACTGTTGCAAGTATTTATTGATGGGCAGGAAAACAGTTGAGTGGCTCTGCGATATAAATAAAATCTTAATTGTCTGAAATTTACTTTTAAAACAGGAAGTGGATTATAATTTTTAAAATATCTCAAAAGATCTTTCCACAATTTCGATTAGAGTTCACTTTTATAAGGCACGCTCATCATACCAGCGATGATTTATGTATTTGCATTATGCTAAAATTTGCTAACTTGTTTTTACAATCAAAATCATATACATTCAAAATAAAAGCTTAATCGTGTATATTTTGTTTTAAGTAATTATTATACAATTATTGTGTAAAAATAGTTTTAAATCTTTAATAAATTATGGAAAGAGAAAATCAAATTTTTTATTATTCAAAAAAATTTTTTAAAGTAATCTTGTGAATGGACTCTCATGTGCCATCATTATATGTTATCCATTAGGTGTTTGATCTGAAGCTTATGGAGTGGGTTCGAATTCAGGTTGGTCCCTGATCTAAATCTCGGGCTTGACTGGGTTTGAAATACATTTTGTGAGTTCCAGCTCATGTTAGATGGCATATGAAAGCTGAACTAAAATACTTTCATCTTACTATGATAGCAAATGAACATCAGCAGTGCTTTTTCTAACCAAGAATTTTTATCTCACTTGATGAAAAATGTGATAGCCAATCTTATCTAACACATTCTTAGATTAGGTAAATTTGCATTCATATGGCAATATGGGCATTATTATGAGTATCTGAGTTTGACTTGTAAGTTGTTACAGTAATATATTCAGCCTTAGTTCAATCCATCTTCTCCAATATCTGGCCTCTTTTCTTTACATCATCCCTGCACACTTTCTTATTTCATCCATCCATCTTAGATGTGGTCTCTATCTGGGTCTTTTACAATCTCTTGGAATCCAGTTTATGATTTCAACTGTCCATGTATTATCATCACTTCTATAAATACATCCAGCCTAACTTCACAGCAATCTCTTAATTTTTTCAATGATGTCAGTAACTTCTGTTTGTTCTCTCATCCATGTATCTGTTCTTGTTACTCCTAACATACATCGCTTCATATATTATTAAGTCAGCTGCAGTCTCTGTATTGCTTTTTTGTTAAGTGTTCAAATTTCAGATCCATAATTAAGCACTAATAAAATATATTTATTATAAACTTTCCTTCTCAAACACATAATCATATCTCCTTTTAATTTTAAATTACTTCTACCTAAAGCATTCCAACCAAGTTTAATTATGTGATTAATTTCGTCAATTATGTTTCCATCTATAGCAATAATCTGATCATGAGATTTGTTGTCACTTAACCTCTTCCAATTCATCATTGTCAATCTTCACTTTCTTCCTTAGTGAAAATCCATTGATCATTATTTTAGTATTTTTAACATTACTATAACTTCAATAACCATTGTTAAAAGTTTTCAAAGCAAGTAAGATTAAATTCCGTTAAAGAATGTAATTTTCTTTATGCATAATAAAATATTATTTCTTGAAAAAAATCATGAAGTGATTTTTAAAAAATATTTATTTAAACCTTCATTATATTTCTCTGTATTTTTATTGACATCTAGCAATTATAAAGTAAAAGAAGATTGGACCAGAATTGTAAAAAAATAAAAATATGTTACAAAATGGCAGGGATTTACTATTTGTGTGTAAAACAGATTTGTAAAAAAATAATGATAAAATCAGCAATTAGAGATCATGACATTAACTATATATCTTTAAATAAATTATATAAAATATACATATTTTTTTTTACTGCTAACAACAGCAGAAAAGAGTTTACAAGTAGTCTGTGAATTCCAATATCAAAGAATCTAGGGATTACTAGACGTTTTGGTTCATTTGTAATACTTTCTCTCTAGTATACTGATTAATTTTTTGAACTACTAAATCAATATTTTCTTTAGTTCCACTTTTCCTGTCAAATAAACATAAAAATGACAAAACTAAACTGAAGATGTCTACAAAAGAATGATTTAAAGCCAAAGTTAATTTCTCTGCAGATATTAAAAAAAAAACAAAAAAACATATAATTTGAAGTTAGATTATAAGTGTTTTATAGTGAGTGAACAAAACTATTGTGTACAAACGGAAGCTTCTAATGTCTAAAGATTTTTTTTCTCATGTGTCATAGCATCAGCCGGAAAACGAACCCGCTAACCCGGGACAACTGTTTGTAAAGCAGCTGTCGCTGACCTCTCGACTACCAGTGCTTTGATGACATAAATCCCAGCGACTACATATTCTACACTTAGGTGGAATAAAAAAAGGCATCGTATTTTGAAAATGTTTATTTATTTTTTTTTCAATTATGGAATCAAATATTGATTGTACATCAAAGCGATATCAGTTCTGTTGAAATATTTTGAATACTTTGAGAACTATTTGGAGGGGGGGGGGAAAGATATGTTGACTAATTAATTACTGTCAAAAATCAATAACTTATCTTGGAAACAATACATCATAAAAACAAAATTGTAAATATTAATAAAAACGTAAAGTTCATGTTATTAAAAAGTGAAATCCTATTAAATCATAAAATATCAAATAAAAGTGACCATAGCAATTTATCAAAACACTGAAATAACATTAACGCACTATAAATAAATAAAACATGAATAATACATTTTGATAATGAGCAATTTTTATTACATGGTAAAGCATGACTGCAGATGAATGAGAAGAGTCAAATTTATAATATTGTATTCTAAAGATACATTTAATCTGAAACTATACTTTAATAAGTTTTCTCTAACCGCTAAGAAACTAACAATACGCTTAGTTATGCAATAATCCATTTCTTTGTAAATATGTCCAATTAATTTCGATCAATCACATTTTTTTTTTAGTGATTATCCATGTGTTTATGTAATATTGATTTTTTTAAAAATTAAAATAAAAATTATCACAATTTATAAAACTTATTTATTCATTGTTTTAAAATTCGCTTCAGAGTTTAGAAAATCAATATCGAAGCCAGTGTGATAAATCTCAAATACTTTTAACAGTAGATTTTCTAAAAAATAAAAATCATTAATAATTCATTAAAACGTTTTGATTTAAATATATCTAATTAAAAATTAATATTTCTATGCGGCATTTCAAATTAATTTATTTTAACTGTGTTACGTTTTAAATTAATTTTGATAATTTAAACTTTTTTAAAATCTTTTAAACTTAGAGTGAGCCATTTCTAACTAAAAGTGATACCTGACTTGAATAAAACCGGCGCATTTCTTTCTTTTTTCTCACCGTCTTTTTCTTATTATTCTGATCTAATTAATATTTTTGCGTTGTAAGATTTGTCAATGTTTTGTTCTTGTAGTGAGGAGAGACTTTTCCTGTTTATGCTAATATCATTTTTTCTTCAGGCTAATAAAGTTATTAATATCATCAGCAGCAGTGGCCTCCATTTTCAAGTAAAAACAAATATGAAATGATAAAATGTAACAATTTACTCTAGATAAATACTTTGCATATAATAGATATATATATATGAGAGATAGTGATCTGGACCAACTGATGAGTGCTGGTTCAGCACGAAATGCACCTTGGCGGTCATTTGTCTTTTATTATATCTTTATTTATAAGAATTTAAAAAGAATGGGGAAGTATGAAGGTATTTATTATATCTATAAATAATTTACTAGCAATTAATTTTGCGATGATCTCACAAACCAATCTCCCAGCTGCAAATAAGTCCACTTATAGAACAAGATTGACCATTATTCTATTTATTTGACTTTTTTGAAGATAACTTTTAATTTTGGCAGCAATCTTTTGCACGATAATAATAATATCTCTCAATCTTTTACTTACATTTTTTTTACCTATCTATTTATATACATATCTATATATTTATTTATCTATTCATTCACCCAATCATCCACTTTCATATTTGCCTATTTCTCTGCTTCACTATCTTTTTACTTATCTATGTATCTGTCTATCTGTCTACCAACCTACCTATTTGTTTGTCTTATCCCAAATCTACATGCCCATCTACCAATCTATCTACATATCTTTTAATCTACTTATATATCAATCCATTCTATCTTTCCATTTATCTCTGCTTACCTCCCTAACTGTCTATCTACCGATTTATCTTTCTACCTAAATATTTATCTATTTTATTATCTGTACCAGTTTCTGTCTATCTATTTCTCCAACTATTTATTCAATTATCCATTTATTTGTGTTTTTCTATCTATCTATCTATCTATCTATCTATCTATCTATCTATCTATCTATCTATCTATCTATCTATCTATCTATCTATCTATCTATCTATCTATCTATCTATCTATCTATCTATCTATCTATCTATCTATCTATCTATCTATCTATCTATCTATCTATCTATCTATCTATCTATCTATCTATCTATCTATCTATCTATCCATTTTTCATTTGCTTTTCTATCTGTCTTTCTAACTATTTATTATCAACCCAATCCATCCATTTCTATAACTACCTATGAACCTACTCATCCTTTTTCTATTAGTAATCTATATATTTGCCTATCTATCTATCATCCATATATTGATCTGCATATTTGCCTACCTGTATACTAGTATGTCTAGATATTTATCTATCTATCCATTTATCTATTTACCCATCAGTCTATTTTGCCCTCTTTTTAATTATCTTATCTTCCTATCTATATGTCTATCTATCTATTTACCTATAATTCTATCTATAATTTTTTACCTATCTATTTTTCTGTCTGATTATTTATCTGTTAAGTTAGCTATCTGCTTGTTTTTATTACTTTCTACCTTTCTACCTATTTATTCACATATTTACATGTTATCTATATATTTTTTGTCTAGCTACCTATCTATCTATCAGTCTATTAATTGATCTATCTATCTATCTACATGTCTACCTACTTTTGTGACTACTTTCTTACATATCTATCTGTTTATCTATATATGTAACTTTCTATTTAACTACTATCAATCTAGCTACTAATAGAGCTACATATATTTTACTCATCTCTCTCTCTCTATATATATATATATATATTCATCTATCTATCTTTACTGCATATCTTCCTGATTTTACATCTTATTATTTACACACACACACACACACACACACATATATATATATATGCTATTTATCTCCCAAGCTATTTATCTATCAATCTCTCTACTTAAACCACTAAATATCACACGATCACCATTTCTTATGCTAGTTCATAACTATTATTAAAACAGGCAAAACTCTCCATATAGTAGTGTCACTCAGTGCAAGCCAGAGTAATCAATGGATACCAGAAGGTTTGTGCATACAATCCCTACTTAGTGCCTACTCATCCAATATCCCCAGACTAGTTTCTAGCTTGTGGCTTTTATCATTGAGAAGCCTTAGGATACAAAAGCACTGCACCTAGATCTTACTATCTAATATAACCAACTCTCTAGCAGCCACCTTTTATCTCTACTTAATTACAAAACTATGAGTCTAGAATTGAAAACACAATAATATTTCCAATCCAAGCTCAGTAGTTTATATAGGTCTGAACTCACTTCAGTACCCATACATTTTGGTGTCTTTGGTTTTTTAATAACCATAGCCACCACTATTCTATTAGGCAGGATTAGTATTAAACCAGTAAACATCACATGATCACCATTTCTTATGCTTGCTCATAAGGCTTATTAAAAGAGGCAAAACTCTCCATACAGTAGTGCAAGGGTCCCCAACATTTGGCACTTAAGAGCACATTCTATAATACCGGCCAGGTGGCGGGCACCATTTATTTTTTTAGTGTAAATTTATAGTTGGATATTGTTAATAATACACATAATGTACAAAATAATATTTATTTCAAAAATAAAATTTTAACATATAATTAATGTTTATATTTTTATGCTGTAAAAGTATAGTATGCCCTACAATTTGATTACAATATAATACAATAATTTATAAGAAATTTTAAAAATTAAATTTATTTGTATCAGATAAATATTTTTTTATCATGTTCTGATAGTGGCAGGCACAGATGAAATGATCTGTGGGCACCATGGAGCCTGGGGCATAGGGTTGGGACCCCTGCAGTAGTGCAACTCAGTGCAAGCCAGAATAATCAATGGATCTTGGATTGAAAATATTATTGTGTTTTCAATTTGAGACATATAGTTTTGTAGTTAAGTAGAGATAAAAAGTGGCTGGTAGAAGGTTGCATTAGATCCTAAGATCTAGGCGCAGTGCTCTCAGATCCAAGGCTAGCAATGGTGATCATAGGATAGTGTTGGTTATGGTTATTAAAGAACTAAAGACACCAAAATGTATCGGTACTAAACTGAGTTTGGTCCTATATGACTATATAAGCTACCGAGCTGGGATTGAAAATATTGTTTTCATTTTAGACTCATAGTTTTGTAGTTAAGTAGAGATAAAAGGTGGCTACTAGAGGGTTGAATTAGATCCTAAGATCTAGGTGCAATGCTCTTGGATCCAAGGCTCCTCACTGATGAAGGTCACAAGTGAGAAACTAGTCAGGGAATAATGTATGAGTAGGCACTAGATAGGTATTGTATGCACAAGTCTTCTGGCAAACATTGATTAGTGTGGTTTGCAATGAGTGGCACTACTGTATGGAGGGTTTTACCTGTGTTAATTTCTCTACTTCCATATATATTCTATCTATCCATCCATCTATCTATTTATATATCTATCTACCTATCTATCTGTCTGTTGATGTCTGTCTATCTATCTGTCCATCTATCTACCTATCTATTCATCCATCTATCTTTATTTATTTGTATCATTTATTTACATAACTATCTGCATATTAGATTGCCAATTGGCTATTCACTTATCTCTTTATCTATCAGTATTTCTCTCTCTATGTGCCTCTCTCTCCCTATATATATAAAACCTTCATGTGCCTCTCTCTCCCTATATATATAAAACCTTCAGAAACATTCTAATGAATTTAAATTAGAACTTACAAATCGGTTTTAAGTATTAGTAGATTTTGAACATGATTCAGATTTGAATGAAATTAATAGGAAAATAACTGATACACTTTTAAAAACTGCAACAAAGATAGCTGGTAAAAAAAGGCAGCAATTGACCAATAAAATTTCTACTGAGACTAGAAAATTTATGAAAAAAAGAAGGAATATCAGGATATACAACAATGATGCATTAAAAAAGATTGAATATCTTGAATTTTGTAAAATGGTGCAGCTGTAAAAGAGAATAAAAGTCTAAAGAGTGTAAAACAACATTTTGGTAATGGTAGGAAATTTATATCTGCAATAAGAAAAAAGATAGCATTATTACTAAAAAGAGAAATGACATCATGAAATGTGTAAAGACTTCTATCAAGAATTATATAATAACAAAGAACAAGCACCTCCTACACCTATTATATCTTCTGAATTGCCCAGAATTTTGAAGGCGGAAGTGAGACATGCAATTAAATTTATGAAGAAAGGGAAGGCTCCAGGTAATGATGGAATTATAATTGATGTATTGAAAGAAGCAGGTCAAGAAATAGAATTTTTTTTAGCAAAGTTATATTCCAAATGTCTAAATGATAAAGATGTAGCAGATGATTGGAAGAATGCAGTATTAATATTAATATTTAAAAAAAGTGATAAGGAAGATATTAGAAATTACAGACCTATCAGTCTTTTATCAGTTTTATACAAACTTTTTACTAAGATAATTACAACTCGTCTACAGAGAACACTGGACTTCCACCAATTAAGAGAACAAACTGGTTTTAAAAGGGGTTTTAGTACAGTAGATCATATCCAGGTATTGAGAGAAGTTATAGAAAGGACAAATGAATATGAGTTGTCATTATGCTTAGGATTTGTACATTATGAAAAGGCATTTGATTCTATAAACATTTCTTCAGTGATTTAAGGATTGGATCATCAAGGTATAGATCCAAGATATTGTCATATTTTAAAAAAATATTTATAAAAATGCAACAGCAACAATTAGATTACATAATGTTAGTAGGAAAGTCAACATTGAGAAGGGTTTAAGACAGGGTGACTCCATACTTACAAAACATTTTACAGCAATGCTGCAAAAAGTATTTTGGGGGTTAAAATGGGAAGTTAAAAAAGTGAAAGTAAATGGAGATTATTTAAGTCATTTAGATTTTTCAGATGATGTAGTTCTTTTTGCAAATAATGCTTTAGAGTTACAGGAAATGTTGCAGGAGTTATCAGATGAAAGTAAGAAAGTAGGACTAAAGATAAATGTTAAAAAAACTAAAGTAATGTTTAATAAATTTTCTCAAAATATAAAAATAAAGATTGATTATGATGAATTAGAAGAAGTTAACAGTTACAAATATCTTGGTCAGATTATTAATACAGTTGAAAACGTAATGGATGAAATTAATTATAGAATTAAACTTGGTTGTAGTGCCTTTGGTAGAAATAACTTGATACTAAAAGGAAATATGCCTATGAGTTTGAAAAGAAAAATTTTTAATAAATGTGTTTTGCCAGTTCTTACTTATGGATCTGAGACTTGGACACTTAATAGAAGAGCAATACAGAGACTTCAAACCACTCAAAGAAGTATGGAGAAATGCATGTTTGGAATAACAAGAAGAGATTGAAAATGCAATGTATGGATAAGAGAACAAACAGGTGTTACTGACCTCATTGAAAAAATTAAAAGACTGAAGTGGAGTTGGGCTGGACATATTGCTAGAAGAGATGATAATAGATGGACAATTGAAATTTTAAACAGGATTCCAAGAGATTGTAAAAGACCCAGAAAGAGGCCACATGTGAGATGGATGGATGAAATAATAAAGTGTGCAGGGTGATGTGGAGAAGAGAAACTAAAGATCGGAAAAGATGGATTGAACTTAGAGAGACCTTCATCTTGCAGTGGATTGATAATGGTCGATATATATATATATATATATATGTGTGTGTGTGTGTAAAGTTATAAATATATGTGAATATTACATAAAGTTATTGAATGTGAAGGTTTTTCCATGTAGTACAAAAACGATGTGAAATTTCCTTAGAAATTCGAATATTTACAATAAAAAATGCATGTGATTTGTTTGAGATTTCAAGCACATATTTGAGAGAACTTCAATAAAATATTCTTAAACTTCAATTTAGATTACCAACCAAAACATAACCTGGAAAATAGATAGTCTTTATAAATATGTACTATTGGCAATATATAGCATAAGCCAACAAATATTATGTCAAATTTGGAAGGTGAAGATCTTGTCAGTTATTGGGCAAACATCATTAATACTTTGCAGGAACTGCTATTAATAAGTTTTATTCAAATAAATGTTTCATTGTACCTGGCCTATTGAGGTCTAAAGTTATTAAAAATAAATAAAATTCTGCCATGGGAATATTAGGTTAAGCTTCTTGTAACAATCTTGTTTACATTTGTAATGATTAAAATTTCATCTTTATATTCAGTGGTGTCTAAATATGAATCCCACTTACAGTTGAGACTTGACAAAACCTTAAAGTATCAATTGTCTAATTGTCTTCCTCAGAACTGCTTTTAACAATATATAATACACCATAATATTATCATTATATAATGACAAATAAAGTTTTTGGAAAGAAATAAGAAGAAGTTTATGCAACTCCAGTAATTGAATCAAGTAACTGAAAAAAACTGCTGGATAATCAAATCTGTAAAATTTTGTCAAATGAAGAGTAAAATATTACATTGTAAAAAGTATATAAAGAAATAAGTATTTATTTAAGTTGTATAAATTAGTGTTCAAATGTTACTTTTATAATGTTTCACTTAACCAGTGCATCCCCCTGTTATATTAGTTCACCAGTGAATCATCATTCTCTAATTTTGGGAAAACTTTTCACTTTAATCAAGTTTCAAATTGTATTTTACAATTGCCAAAGATTCAATTGGCTTTCATCATTTTCAAAAAATGCTAAGCCAGATATTCTTTCTTCTAAAACATATTTTTACAAAATGTTCAATGTTGCAGTAAGATATTAAACTTGACAACTAAAATTAATTATTCTATCAATAATGTAAAATAGTGATGAGTTAACACTATCACTGTAAATATTGACAATCTATTTAGTATTCAAATGACAACTATTATGAAGATTGAATGCCAAAGTTCAAGAAATAAACTTTTTCTAGAAAATACTGTAATTAAATGAATATTTGGAAAATTTAATTTTCATATATGGATGTGACAGTTTGAAAAAAAAATTATGTCAAAATGAAACTTTTTAACAAATTTATTTTTAAATATAATTTTTAATAAATTAAAAGAATGGAAAAAATGAAAAAATATAGTTTTATTTAAATAATAAAAATGAAAAATTGTAGTAAGAATAATGCACCCCATTTGTCATCATCTGTGTTATTTTAAATTATTCTAAAATAATATATTTATAAAAATAAACATCCTATTTTATATTTAATAATGAAAAACGCTTTTAAATTATCAAAACCAACATGAAAAAAGATAATTCATTTTATAGTAATTTTTGCTTGAGAAAGAAAATATGAGTGCCTTCATTTTGTATAAATTGAGTTCTGCAATTTAATCTTCAAATTTAGAGCCTTATATTCTGTTGATAAGTTATATTTACAAATAAAAACACAAAGACATAAAATATATTATCTTAACTGATGATTTAATAATAATTAGTGAGAGATTGCAATACAAGTACCAACTTGTAGGTCATTTAAATACCTTACAAAATAAATTATAACTGGAAAATTAATTGTAATTGCTGTTTCAAGTTGAAATGGAATTTTTCAGACAAAAGTTAATGTTTGAATGTAATATTCTTCTATTTAGATAATTATATCATCCATAAGCAGAAAATTTATATGTATATATGCCAATTTACTAGCCTTGTTACAAAATCTTACAGCAAATCTAAAGCAGTCATTTACATATTGCTAACTCAACACTCATAAAGAAAGTCAGTTTGATGAATGTCATTACTAAAGCAGAATTTCAAATCAAGTCCAAGTATAAACATGGCTCTTTTCAATACAACTGTTAAAATTGCAAAGTTGGTATGTGCAAATCACCATTTGATGGTTGCTCTCAGTTTGATAAAGAGGTTGCTGCATTTATATACAGCAGTATGTGAAGAGTTGGTCATTTACATATTTACATCTAACTAATACAGCACTTGAAATAAATGTGAATAGTGAAATGACTAAGTTTCTAACTCACATTAACATTGCTTTTAAGTAAAGAAATGGAAAAATCAGGAAGTTGTTCATAGACAAGTATATGAAATTTATACTGACTGTTTGTCTTTGACAGAATAGCTAATTGGGTAGGGTACTTCTTTCAATTCAATAATCATGAATCTAATGATTTTAGATTCAATTCACATCACTCATAAGACCAGTAAAACCTAAAAAAGTAAGCAGAATAACACCATTCAAAATGTGTTAATATTAAATTAATATTAATTTATTAAATTAATCTATTGAATCTAAAAATGGGAAACTAAAAAAGTAAAAGTAAATGGATATTATTTAAGTCATTTATATTTTGTAGATGATGTAATTGTTTTTGCAAATAATACTTTAGAGTTGCAGGAAATGTTGCAGGAGTTAGCATATGAAAGCAGGAAAGTAGGACTAAAGATAAATATTAAAAAGTCTAAAGTAATGTTCAATGGATTTTCTCAAAATATGAAAATAAAGATTGATTATGAAGAATTAGAAGAAGTTAACAGCTACAAATACCTTCGACAGATTATTAACACAGATGGAAACATAATTGATGAAATTAATCATAGAATTAAACTTGGTTGGAGTGCTTTTGGTAGAAATAACTTGATACTAAAATGAAATATGCCTATCTGTTAGAAAAGGAAGGCTTTTAATAAAACTTATACTGCACAAATTCTGTTTGGCCAAATGAGTTAAAGACTAAACTTTTAATTGATCAATTACAGAATCAGCAGTAAAAATATATGCATCTTTAAATATTATATTCATTTTAGTTTCATTTGTAAAAAGTATATTAATTCTTTGTCAGATTATAAAAGTGAATGAAGATTTTTTCAAAAATAATTTTCTATTTATAATTATAAAAGTATTTGATAGTGGAAAACCTAAAAAGAAGTTCCTAATGAATTACAAAGTATTTAGACATAATTGATTTCTTTCTCAATTTATGCTAGTTTAAATGTAAAGGATTTTTTAGTAAAATCTTACTATTTTTTACTAATCTTACTATTTTTGTAAAAATAATTGGTAATTATGACATAGTCAGGTGTGGCCACTTGATGGCATTCTGGCTCACCAAAACACCTAATAAATGCCATTTACAAGGCCAGACTTACGGCTATAGAAAACATCTATGTTTATCTTAGCCATTGCATACCATTGATGATGATGTAACACAGAAATAATACAGCCTATTTCTGTTTCATGACAGTTAACATGAATCCATTACACTTATCTTTTGTGTACAGTTTGATATGTGTCTGTGTGTACTTTGAGTAGTAAAATTTTTACAATATACATTCCACAGTCTTTGTATTTATAATTAATTTAAGAAACCTGAGTTTACAGTAATTTTCCAAATGGCCACACCCTTGTTTAGACAATGTGTAAGGTATAAAAGCTTGCCAAGGGTACGTAACAATGAATTTGGCTGAGTTCACATGTGAAATCTCATTTCCACATGAAATACCATGTAGTTCATAAAATGGCTGTCGAGCACATAACATTTTCGCAGTTGCTGACAATAGAAGCCAAGTGTGTGTCGTATTTGCAACATCATAAAATAATAGCACAGTGTACGCGATGTGAGTGCAGACAGCAGATGTATTTATACAACTGTAAACAAATATTTCAGTTCCACTGTAAATCTGTCTCCTGCCATCGAAGGTGTTCCATTCACAACAGTAGTTGGTTTGAAGGCAACAGAATACCATTGTTGAAAGCCCTGCGTGTCATTTATTTCTGGAGCCGAGATATGACAGTGAAAGATATATGTTCAGAACTGGGTATTAGCCATAAAACAGTAATAGAGTGGACCACTGGTCTCAGAAAATTATGCCATGCAAGTCTATCTTGTAGACCCTGCCATCAAATCGGCAGTCCTGGTTCGATTGTTGTGGTGGATGAAACTATGTTTAGTCAAAAAAAAACACCAGGATAGGATGCTTCCTCAGCAGTGGGTCTTTGGTGGCATATGTCATGACACTGCCAAATGTTTCATCACTGCCATTCTGTCATGCTCTGCTGCTACCCTTCTGGAGGCCCTGAAAGCAAATGTGAAGCCAGGATCAACCATCTTCTCTGACTGTTGGAGGGGCTACAACAGTGTGAAGCTTGAGGTAGCAGGTTTTAATCATCTAACTGTGAACAACCGCTACCATTTTGTAGACCCCAAAATAGGCACTCACTCACAGAATGTAGAATGACTTTGGGTCCTTCTAAAATCTCAGAACCGGAAGGAGCGTAGAACTAGATGGCAATTACTTGACAACTACTTGTCAGAATTTATGTGGTGATGGATGAATAAAGGGAAAGATATATTCCTCTCTATCCTGTCTGAAATGGATATTCCCACAAAAGTGGATTGAATGTGGACTGGAGGACATAATGTGTTTTGTTTTGTTGTCAAATACCACTAATTTTGACTGTATGTTTGTTTCTGCTGTCCAAAAAAAAAAAGGCATTTTATCAGTTGATGTATTTTTTTTGTTTTGTTTTTGGTTATTGTTTGTAAACAATATTACATTTATTTGGGGAAGTTTGTTTTGATTGAGACAAAATTGTGGGCCCAAAACCTTCCCATTTGATACAAAGTAATAAATAAAAAGCAAGGGTGAAAAAAAAACCTTTTATTGCTTTGAAAACTACACAGTTTTGTTTTTTTTTTGTTTTGTTAGCAATAATTAAGTGAAACATAAATGTATCATAAAAATGTCTTAATACAAAGTAGAAAAAACTCAAAACATATAAAAATATGGTTTAAAGTTGTACATCAAAATTAAAATATATTGTTTTTGAAAGACATCGCGGAGTAGCAGCAATCAATGAATCAATCCCCTCCCCCACCCCTCCCCCAAAAAAGTTTAAATTTATGTTTAAAAAATCAAAAAGTTGTTGTTTTCTAAAGACAATTTAAATTAAACAATTTTATTTAAAAAAGGCAGGAAAAAAGTTATAGCAGACAATGAATTAATAAAAAAAAAGGGTAATGATGAAAATTTGTCAAAAAACAGTGATTTAAAAATAAAAAAGTTGTTTACTAAATAGCAATTTAAAATTAAATATCTTTTTTATAAAAATGCAGGAAAAAAAGTTATAGCAATCAATCAATTAATAACAAAAAATGGGAATGATGAAAAAAACAGCGATTTAAAAATTGCACACCCCGAAAACCATACATTGTATTGTTTTTGACTGCCAACAATGCCATCAAGTGTCCATGCCTGACTTAATTATACTTTTAGCATATTTTATACAAATATGTTATAATATGTAAAAAAAATACTTAAAAACGCTCTAAAACATTAATTTCATTTTCAAAATCAAAACAAAAAAGTTGGAGCGGTGAAAGTTATTGACAGGTATTTATCCATTGTTTATGATGAGAAGCAACCAATCACCATCAAGGAAGGTCTGCCTTCTCTCTTTGTTATAGTTTGAATGCCTATATATATATTGATTTTTTACTTGTAAAATAATCCAAGAGAAGGCAGCATCTTATGGTACTCTTTAAGCTTTAAATGAGCCTAAATATGCTATGATAACATAAAAACTGCCCAAATTAGAGTGAGTTAAGCCATGCACAAGTTAACTTGAGACAGTCACGCTAAAGAATAAATGTGTTTTACCAGTTCTTACTCATAGATATGAGACTTGGACACTTAATAGAATAGCAATATAGAGATTTCTCACTCACTCAAAGAAGTATGGAAAGATGCATGTTAGGAGTAATAATAAGAGATTGAAAACACAATATATGAGTAAGAGAACAAACTGGTCTTACTAGCATTATTGAAAGAATTAAAAAACTGAAATGGAGTTGGGTTGGACATATTGCTAGAAGAGATATTAGATTTGGTCAGTCAGGCAGATAGCATTTAATTATTCAGTCTCTAAGCATATTAAAGTTCATGGGTAACAAGATCCAGAGCTGTGATTGCGGAAAAGAACATATTTGAATGGAGAGAAAGATGAAAGTTTTCACTACTCACTCAACATTGAAATATTGTTACGACAAGCATGGACTATCTCTATCATTGCTGTTTCAATATTGAATCTCCTCTCTGGATTCAAATCTAGCAGTATTTATACTATTTTCCCATTGATATTGGAATGGACTTAACTGCTAGCCCTGAGGCACTTTATCCACTTAGCAGATCTGGAATTTGCTGACCGGATGCACCTTTTGTTTAGTAAGTTTTAAAACAATGCAATCCTTTTAGAATTTCTTGAACTAATTGTTTTAAAATATGATCCATGATTTTAAAACAATTTTTGAATTGGATAAAATTTTCACTAATGGATTTTTACATTATTCTATAAAATTATCATATATCTTAGATGGACTAATTGGGTTTCTGGTAAATTGTTTTAATTACATTCGAGAATATTCTTACATGGATTGCATCATTTTCTGACTGCCATGATTAAAATAAATAATAAATCAAATATAATTTTAAAAATATACATTAATATAAAATACTTTAATTGGATATATGTTTTAAAAATAATCTCCCCTCACCTATAATATGTACATATCCATTACACACACCTATGAATTAAAATAAAATCAAATATTTATTTATTAAAATTAGTTACATTAAGATATCTATATATATCTACGTCAGTTATCATTTTATTAGTTAAGCTACAAAATATATGTATTAATAAATATGTATACATGCGTAAGGATGGAGTTTGAATATGGTTTGGTGGTGGGAGAATCTGAATGGGCTGTGAAGCTCAATCTAAGTATCAGGTCTACTGCTTCAATATATACTAACATTCATTAATACAAATACATTTTGCTTATTCGAAACATTAGGCATTATTTTGGTTTGCTAAATAATTTCAAGAATTTAACATAAAATATTTGCATGTGATCAGTATCTGAATTTATCTAATGAATGTTATGCAAGTATTCTTGACTGGTTTTTTTATAAATAAACTCAACTTCTCTATCTCCCTTTTTAAAAAAAAGTTTTTATTTATTTATTTTTTAATTTAAAATAGTGCTTTGAAAACTATTTATAAAATTTATTACATACACAATATTCAAAAGCTATAATAATAACATTAATGACTTATATATAATGTAGGATTTACATAACTGGTTTTAAGCATGTTTAATTATTAACAAAGATGAATATTTAAAAAAAACTTATTAAATTATTCATATAAAAAATTAAAAATTTGAAATCAAAATTTTAATATAAAATTAGCTTTTACTTTTTGTGAGATGAATTATATTACAATATTTGATGCCAAAATTTAAATAATCAAAAAAAGAAAAAGAAAATGTAATTAAATATTTTGATGATGTAGTTTAAATGAGTAATTTTATACGGTTCAACTAAAATAAATATTTATTAAAATTAATTTTTATGAATGTATTTAAATAAACACCATTAAACTGTTCAATATCTTTCAATATTAAATGTTTACATTTTTCTGATATTGTTTATTTCTACAGCTTTTCTTACTATTACAATTATGAACATTAAATTAAACATAACTCAATGTATTTATGAACCAAGAGGTGTCACCCTTTCCCAGGAATGTATTTTTGGTGATAATATAATGCATCATCTACCAGTGTTATTTATCTACATATCTGCAATTCAGCAAGATATAAAATAATGGATAAAAAATGTTTGTATTTATATTTGAAGACTACAAGGTCATTCTAAATAAAATTTATACTTAAACAAAGGGAGTAAATTACTCTCCCCCAGGTTATGACTTAAAAGCACTATAAATGTTGAATAAAGAATCAAAAATAGAATGAATCCACCTATTCTTGATAGATCCGATGTCAAAATTATTGGTAATTCAGAGTGAAATTAATTATCAACCAGATGGAATATGATACTTGAGTTATTAAGCTCACAATTAATTTAAAATAAAATTTATAACAAAATTATAAATATGTTGAGGCACTGGCAGAAGAAGCTATATTACGTACTTGTATAAATCACTAAATAAGATACAGCTGAGCGCTTTTGAGGCATAGTCAATAAATAATCAAAATTATCTCAAATTCACAACTCAACCAGACTAGCCAAAAAATATAAACTCTAAATTACTACCAATGATTTCACTGCTACAAGTACACTACTCAAGTATAAAGAATTGCAAAATAACATATTTAAACTACACATTACCCACAATTCCACTTATTTTCTATCTACCCTAATATTAAAAGAACTTTTAAATAAGTTAATTGCTTCAGAATTATAAATTTTTAATAATAAAGTTTCTTTTATTCTTTTTTTATTTCATTTCTCTCAAAGAAGACAATCTTAGCTTCATCAAAATTAATAGTGGAATAGTCTGCAACTTTATTCATTCATTTAAGCTCAAACTATTCTGTTCTATATACACCTTACAAAAACAAAAGATAATATACACTACTCCAGGAATTTTTTCTATGAAAAATTTCCTTTGTATTATTTAATAAATTATTCAATGTAATACCCCTCTTCCAAGCAATTTTATTTCCAAACGAATTACAATTTTTACATGCAATTTTATAAGAATACAATTGAAATGAGAAAGAAGAAAAGGTATAACTTTGAATAATGCATTAAATAGTATAAAGGAAATTTTTGATAGAAAAAATATTCCTGGAGTAGCGAATGTTATCACTTATTTTTGTAAAAAGGTATATATAGTACAGAGTAGTTTAAGCTTAAATGAATGAAGGTACATGAAAGTAGGGCTAGAAATAAATATCTTAGTTCTGTCTTATATATTCATGTAAAAGATATAGGTTACACTATTAATTTTGATGAAGCTAAGGTTGTCTTCTTTGAGAGAAATAAAATTTAAAAAAAAGAATTAAAGAATCTTTATTATTAAAAATTTATAATTCTAAAGCAATTAACTTATTTAAAAGTTTTTTTAATATTAAAGGTGTACGCAAAGTAAATGGAATTGTGGGAAATGTGTAGTTTACATATATTCTTTTGTAGTTCTTTACATTTGAGAAATATGTTTGTAGTAGTGAAGCTATTGGTAGTGATTTAGATTTAGAGTTTATATTTTTTGGCTAGTCTGGTTGAGTTGTGAATTTGGGGTAATTTTGATTATATATATATATATATATATATATATAATATATATATATATATATATATATATATATATCAAAATAATTTATTTACCAAAATAATATTAGTTATTTAATTCAAAAACAAATTGATGACAAATTAGATATATGCAAAACTGCAATTCAATACCCAATACTGCATTTATTTTTAAATTTATAATATTCAGAATTACTCTTGAATTTATATTGAGTGCATCAAATACTACTTATTTCTATTTTACACACATTTTATGTATGGATGATTTGTTGCTTTCTTATACTTAATATACATTTTTATTGCAAAATGTATTGTTCTTTATAAATGCTTCTTCTTTATTGTTGTGATGGATTGCAATGCCTATAAGCCGCAAGGACACATGCTTCACAATCTCAAAGAAATGGAGTAATTAACCTTTGAACTTTGCATAATTTGCATATAATTACTTCATTCAGAGCTATGAAGTTGAAAGCATGTCTCTTGAAAGTGCTTGCAGAATATATATTTTATTTTGTTTTTAAGTAAAAAGTAGCTTTGTGGTCAGGTGCAATTGTGCCTATATTATTTTACAAATATATTTTCACACGCAAAGTTTTTGATTTAGGTTTCACTTTATTTAATCTTTCCACATTTTCTTCTTCTTTTTTTTTTTTTGATAGTTTATAGCAACTCATTGGGTAACATTTCTAACTTTTGCATTAAATATAAACCTTTATTCTTTATCATATTTTCCCAATTTTTAAATTATTTTTTAAAATATAACTTTAAAATTAAAACCCATTTTTAAAAATATTCCAATTTTGCAAATATAGAAAAAAAATTAATAAGCTAAAATATATTACTATTTTTCCCATGATGATAAAGTTATATTCAGAACGAAATAAAATTGAGTTGAATTTCATTTCTAGCAATAAAGTAAATTTTTATAAAGAATTCATAAAGCAAAGAAATTATGTTTTAAAATTTTAATTTCCACTTATAATATTTTTTTTAATGAAACAAGATAACAATTACGATGGTTAATCATAATTTCTTATTTTATATTAGTACATTTTTCTTGACTATATTAAGTCTATCTAAATTTAAATCAAATATTCTTATCAAAAAAAAAAAAAATTCACAAATCTTTTGCACAGTCATAAATATGTAAGTAAACTATGGAAAATATATAACTTTCATTTTTAAAACAGGCAAAACTCTCTTTGTGTATTGCCACTCATTGCAAAACAGAGTAATCAATGAATACCAGAAGACTTGTGCATAAAATCCCCATCTAGTGCCTACTCATCCAATATCTCTGGACTAGTTTCTGACTTGTGGCCTTCATCAGTGAGGAGCCTTGGATCTGAGAACACTGCACTTAGATTTTAGGATCTGATGCAACACTCCAGCAGCCACCTTTTATCTCCACTTAACTAAAAAACTATGAGTTTTAAGTTGAAAACACTATATTTCTAATCTAAACTCATTAGCTTATATAGTCATATATGTCTAAACTCAGTGCAGTACCTAGACATTTTGGTGTCTTTGGGTTTTCCATAACCATAGCTACCACTATCCTTTTAGGCAGGATTGGTTTTAATTCAATAAACATCACATGATCACCATTTCTTATGCTTGCTTATAATTGTTATTTAACAGGCAAACTTTCTATTGATTACTCTGGCTTACACTGAGTAGCAATATCTATAGACTTTTGCCTGTTTTAATAACATTTATAAGCAAGCATAAGAAATGGTGATCATGTGATGTTTATTGATTTAAAACGTTCACTTTTAAATTAAAATAAAATATGACCTCACATCAGAACAGTCGCTACTTTGATTTCAAAGAAATTGCTTAAAATCTCCAACCCTTTCACTACACAATAGTAACATCTAGGGACATTTTTAAAAATTAATAACTCAACACATTGCCATCAGATGAACACGCAACTGATAAATGAATGTTACAAATATCCATAAGAAAGTGATTTCAGGTTAAATGAACTCAGAACCAGTACTTATTCTAAGAGATTTCAAAACAATTAAGACATCTATAAGAGTAAATTCAAAAATAAATACAAGTACCACAAATTGAAAAATATATCCTACAGAAAAGGGGAATATACAAATTGATAGATAAACTACATTAAATCACCATTTGCATTGCTATAAAATTGATTTACTTTTAATTTGGAAAATAAGTTTGGTCAGCCACATTCATTATGCCACAAGATATGTTTTATATATTACTTCAAACAATATTTTCAAAATGATCTAATCATCTTTTTTATTTAACTTTATGCGCACAATTAAAGCACCTCTTTTTTAAAACCTCACAGAGGCAAAAGTTTCCATTTAGTAGCACCTCTCAGTACAAGCCAGAGTAATCAATGGATTCAGGAAGGTTTGAGCACAAAAATCCCCATCTAGTGCCTAATCATCCAATATGTCAGACTAGTTTCTAGCTTGTGGCTTTCATCAGTGAGGATATAGGTGCAGTGCTTTCAGTCTGGAAATATTAGATGAGTAGGCACTAGATGGAGATTTTATTTGCAAACCTTAAGGTTTGAGCACAAAAATCCCCATCTAGTGCCTAATCATCCAATATGTCAGACTAGTTTCTAGCTTGTGGCTTTCATCAGTGAGGATATAGGTGCAGTGCTTTCAGTCTGGAAATATTAGATGAGTAGGCACTAGATGGAGATTTTATTTGCAAACCTTCTGGCAACCTATGATTAATCTAACTTGCACTGAGTGACACTACTGTATGGAGAGTTTTGTACCTGTGTAAATAGCTTGTGTATGCATAAAAAATGGTGATCATGTGATGTTTAGCTTTTTTAAAACTTCTTGTAATGATTAATTATTTGCATAATGATCTGATTGAATTATATTTTTCAACTTTTTATTTTATCAAATTTACTTTTATTTTTTATTATATTTTCACAAATTTCAAATTATTACAAATATATAATATTGATTGTGCAAATGAATATAAAACACCTTAAAGTGAAATAAGGATTTTTAAAGAACATTTACTTCTTTCTTATTGGATGTTATATTGCATTATTAAAAGAGGCAAAGGTCTCCATATAGTAGCACCACTCAGTGCAAGCCAGAGTAATCAATGGATGCCAGAAGGCTTTTGCACAAAATCTCTATCTAGTGCCTACTCATCCAATATGCCCAGACTACTTTCTTGGCTTGTGGCCTTTGTCAGTGAGGAGTCTTAGATCTGAGATCCTAAGATCTAGATGCAGTGCTCTCATATACAAGGCTCCTCACTGACGAAGACCACAAGCCAAAAACTAGTCTGGGGATATTTGATGAGTAGGCACTAATTAGGGACTTTATGCACAAGCCTTATGGCATCCATTGATTACTCTGGCTTGCACTGAATGGTGCTACTGTATGGAGAGTGTTTCCTGTTTTTATAACAGTTATGAGCAAGCATAAGAAATGGTGACCATGTGATGTTTGGTATATTGCATTACTGGTAAAACATTAAATTAAAAAACACTCAGAATTGTTTTAATTTTATTTGTAAAATTCCCAAAATATTCATTTAGGTTAATTAAAGCTAATACAATTTTATTTAAAATTTAAAATCTATTTTGTACTTTTTAAAAAATGACAAAAATGAAATATGTTGCAGTCAATATAAGAACTTTTTTATTTACATTGCTGTCTATTAATGATTTCTCTTGACTTCCATTTTAAAAGTAAATACTTTCTAATAAAACTGATCTAATCACATTATTTTTCTTAAAACATAAGTATTGAACAAATATTTCTAAAATATATAAACAAACTATGGAATATATATATATATGTTTTCATTTTTGAAATCTAACAAAGGAGTGAATACTCTCTGTTATCTATATGTATGCTTAAATGCACATACATATAAAAGTATAAATTATTAATGAAAATAAATAATAAGTTATAAAGGAATTAAAGAACTGTAAAAGTCGGATCTTTTTAAAATAGGAAATTAAAATTATTTATAACTTTGTGTAAGATTAGAGAAAAGATTGTTTTCTAAAAGTAAAAGCAGTTAAATTAGTGGGAGTAGAATGCAATATTATAATGGGATATAGAACAATTAAAGGAATTTGAGTTTACATTTCCTTCATGATTATAAACTGTAAGCTGAAAATAGCCCATTAATTAAAGTTAGATATGTAATGGTTTAAATTCTTATATCCAGCTGTGAAAAATGAAAGGAAGAATCACTTACTTGAGTGGATGGACAGGAATAGGAACCAATTAGCTTTAGGGAATGAAACAATGAATGAACTCAGTACAAATTGGATCAAGACAAGGACAATTGATTCTTGGAGTTTCACCTGTGCACACGGAAATATATGTGGGTACAGAACATAATCCGAAAATACAGAAACTTCAAGTGCAGAAAGTTGGCCTTTGAACATGTGAAGAGCTAGTTAGGACTAATACAGGTCATATTGATCTTCATTATTGGTTTATATGCCTACGGACCGAAGTATATATGTAAGGTATATAGATGTATGTGTAATTTGTAATGTTTGATTAACAATTGCTAAGAGTAATATTATCAAATTGCATTTAATTTCAACCTAATAGTGTCCAATCATTACTGAGGGAATATTATCGTTAAATGAGTCTGGTAACAGTTAAGTTCGCAAACAAGGTGTCCGACATGCCATAGCACTCTCAAAAGCTTTTTTAAGTACTGTCTGATGGAAAGAACTAGAAACTATCAATATGTACCATTGCAGGTGGACTATCCCTTTCTATCATATCAATTCCTTTGTTAAAAAAGTGCATAATATTATGTGATTTTTTTTAAATTTGCTGTCAAATGAGTACAAACATTAAATTAGCAGTAAAGATTGTCACAAGAAAGTAATTTAAAGCCAAAAGACAGTGACACCATTTAAACAGAGCAAAACTCTCCATACAGTATTGCCATCTGTGCTAAACAGAGTAATCAATGAATGCCAGAAGGCTTGTGCATAAAATCCCTATCTAATGCCTACTCATCCAATATCCCCAGACTAGTTTCTGGCTTGTGGCCTTCATCAGTGAGAGGCTTTGGATCTGAGAGCACTGCATCTAGATCTTAGGATCTAATGCCACTCTCTAGCAACCACCTTTTATCTCTACTTAACTACAAAACTATGAGAATGAAATTGAAAACACAAAAAATATTTTCAATCTAAGTTCAATAGCTGATCATGTGATGCTTAATGGTTTAACACCAATCCTGCCTAATAGAATAGTGGTGGCTATGGTTGTGAAAGAGCCAAAGACACCAAAATGTATGGGTGCTGAACGGAGTTCAGACCCATATGACTATATAAGCTATTGAGCTTAGATTGAAAATATTTTTTGTGTTTTCAATTTCATTCTCATAGTTTTGTAGTTAAGTGGAGATGAAAGGTGGTTGCTAGAGGGTTGCATTAGATCCTAAGATCTAGATGCAATGCTCTCAGATCCAAAGCTCCTCACTGATGAAGTCCACAAGCCAGAAACTAGTCTGGAGATATTGGATGAGTAAGAATTAGATAGGGATTTTATGCACAAGCCTTCTAGCATCCATTGATTACTCTGTTTAGCACAGGTGGCAATACTGTATGGAGAGTTTTGCTCTGTTTATCAACAATTAATGTGCTAGTATAGGAAATGTGATCATGTGATGCTTAATGGTTTAACCCCAATCCTGCCTAATAGGATAGTGGTGGCTATGGTTGTAAAAGAGCCAAAGATACCAAAATGTATGGGTGCTGAACTGAGTTCAGACCCATATGACTATATAAGCTATTGAGCTTAGATTGAAAATATTTTTTGTGTTTTCAATTTCATTCTCATAGTTTTGTAGTTAAGTGGAGATGAAAGGTGGTTGCTAGAGGGTTGCATTAGATCCTAAGATCTAGATGCAGTGCTCTCAGATCCAAAGCTTCTCACTGACGAAGGCCACAAGCCAGAAACTAGTCTGGGGATATTGGATGAGTAGGCATTAGATAGGGATTTTATGCACAAGCCTTCTGGCATCCATTGATTACTCTGTTTAGCACAGGTGGCAATATTGTATGGAGAGTTTTGCTCTGTTTATCAACAATTAATGTGCTAGTATAGGAAATGTGATCATGTGATGCTTAATGGTTTGACACCATTTACTTTGAAAAGAAACTGTGGTGATTATTTGAAAAATTCAAGTACAAAGGCCTTTCTAACAATCTCAAAAAGAAATTGTGAAAAACTGCATCATGCTTGCCTGCTTGATTTATTGCTGCTTAATAAATATTTGAATGATTTTCCATCCTTGTTTTACCTTCTAGCTAAGAATAGCTAGATACTCATTTACTGATTAATATTGAATGGTTCATTTGATTCACTATGGGCTGGGTAACAACAGAATAATTGCAAGTTTATTGAAAAAAATATCAAGTTTACCTGAATTTGAATCCAGGTTGAAGTTAAAACAAGAACCCTAATTTATATTTCTAATCGATAAATCCAAGTTGACACATATAATTAATGCTGAAGGCTAAATGATGTAATTAAGTAGTAGTTTTCAAACGCTAAAACTTAGATTAAAAACACCATTATTTATTAACTAACAAATGTAAACTTAATGGATATTCCGATTCAGTTAATAAATGAATAATTTTGGGGAAAAGTACTGCAATATTTGGATCAATTAAAGAAGGAATTATCAATAAAAAATTAAAAATTAATTCTTTGATACGCAAGCCAGGCTTTTTGTTTTTGAAAAAGTTTATAGTAAAATATATAAAATTATTGTTTTGGTTACGATAGAAATGGCCAAAAATGGATATTAAAATCGGGAACCAATTTTGAAGTTTCAAAAGAAATCCTTTTTTTTTTTTTTTGATAAAAATCTAAAACAAAAGAATTAAAGATTACTACTACAAGTATTTTTTTTTTTAAAGTATAAATTATTAAAATTGAAAAATGTGATAATTGTTTAATTAGAAAAGATTAAGTTAAAAAAAAAAAAACTGCCAAAGCTTGGTAGGTAACCTAGCAACTAGTAATTTATCAATTAAAAATTAAAAACGATTCTGGTAGTATTTTTTTTTAAAGTTAATAACTGCAGATTTTATATTCTAATAAAAAACGTATTTTTTAAAATAACTTTTCGAATACAGTATCATCATCATTAGTATTCATCTCACGGGCAGTTCCAGAGAATAGTCACATCGTCAATTCATCCATGTTTCCATTTCATTCTTTTCACTCCTCAGCTCATCAATTATGCAAATCTTTCAATCTCATATCATTCAACAATGATAATGTTTTCCGTCCATTCTTTTTGTTTCCACTCACCATTCCTTTTAAAACATTTTTCATTAACCTATACTTTCTTCTTAATATATTTCCAATCCAATTTCTCTTTCTATTTCTAATTTCCTCAGTCAATCTTCTTTCTTCATTTACTCTTTTCAAAATTTCTTCATCTAATTGATTTTTTTTCCATTCTCAAAGACTTCCAATCTGTTCTGAATTTTATTACTCATTGTCTACCTTTTACAACCATACAATAGTACACATGCATAACATTTAATTAATACAGTACATGTAGTGAAATAACATCATTTTCCAAAAAATGAAGTAGGATTTAATTCTGAACACTGATTACAACTGAAGTCTGACTCATGAAATGTGCATATAAAGACATTATTAAATATATAAAACTATATTGAACATTATAAACGTTATGGAAATTATCTCAGTAAATAAAAAATAATTTTGCTATTAGTTTTAAATTTGAACAAATGAGAGAGAGTATTTTGGAAATATTTGTATTTATGAGGTATGGATTATAACTCAGTATGTATAGCTTTTTCAGCACTTCTTATGAATTCGTGAACACTAAATCATTTAATTATTTATTAATGAGAGGTCATTTGTCTTTTATTATATCTTTCTTCATGTAGTTTTAAAAGAAGGTGTGATGGTTGTTAATATATTTATAAAGTTATTAAACATGGGACAGAGAAGTGTGAACAATTAATTGCACGTGTGTATGTGTTTAATTTTTAAAAAAATCAGTTATTTTTTATTTAACTGAGGTTTAAAATTTACATCTGAACTAGAGACAATATTTAGTTGAAAAAATGATTAATAATTGCTGTGTTTATCCAAAGTTCATAATGTCAAAGTTGTGGGGGACTAGGTTTGACACTTTTTTTATTAAGGAAAATACATACAATTACAGCTTGAATCTTTTAGTTTATAATCATTACTAATTGTTCATTTATAGCTTGGATCAGATTGTCTGAGCAGGAGGCTCATCTCATCTAGTGGTAAAATTTGCACCCATGTATCAACATAGAGATGCTCAGATGCTATTAGACTATCTCTGTTTCTTAGCCTGGCTATAGTTTCTTTATGCACCACCCATGGTTCCAGACTATCCTGTCTAAAGTTAAGCCTATTTCTCTTTAACCATGTGGCAGATAGTAGAAATATTGCCATTCTTATCATGGTGTACTTGCCATTCTTTAGAGCTTCGCTTATTGATAAGATGTTCTTATCACAGATCATAACTCTTGCCATGATTTCCTGCATGATTCATGCTAGATGAGAGCAATTATATTTACCATTGATAAATATTATCCATATATAAACAATAAGTGTAATAATGCTCACCACTAAATGGATTTCTAAATGATTATTAAAAACCAGATAATACTTAGACAATCTCAACATCAATAACAATCAACAGTTTCAAATTGTTGATTATTATTGATATTGGGATTATCTAAGTGTTTAATGGTATATAAATAAATATATAAGAGATGAAGACCTGCATTAACTGATAAGTACTGGTTGAGTTCAAAGTGTCTCTTTGGGGTCGTTTGTCTTTTATTGTATCTTTAGTCATATGATGTCAAAAGAATGTGTGATGAGGTGGACATTATCAAATATCATCATCAAAAACTATTATCAATCCACTGCAGGATGAAGGTCTCTCCAAGTTTTCAAATATAATTGTCATAAAAATAAAATAAAACTTTAAAGAGCAGACAGAAGCAAATATTTATTGTAGTTCACTGTTTCTATCATTCATGAGCTTGAAAATTAAATACGTATTAGACAGTAGGGCCATATTAATAATAATATTTTAATGGTCTCAATGCTCAAGAATTCATAAGAAGTTTAAGCAACAGACATGCCAAGACTTAAACTGATTCAAAACCTTACACTCCCAAAACCTAACACTCAACCATTACACTAAAGCACATAGTGTTTGTAATACCTTGGATATTATATTCATATTCCCAGTCTAGCCTATGGCTTATAATTTTTTGGTCAATCAAGATATACCTACATTTAGTCCACATTGACCTTTTAGATCTAATAGACCTACAATCCAGCAGTCAGCCATCTTGCACTCTATCTTTTATTATCAAACTCTTAGATATTTTAAACAACTTAATGAATTAATTTGATTTCAGAAATAGAAAAATAAATTGTATAGGGATTTAATAAACAATATATTCTAGTGTCTATTCATTATTTAATCTTGCATAGATGGCAGTAGTGAGTAGAACAAATAGAATTTGCTACTGGAAACCATTGTGTGCTCTGAGATTTGTGGTGCCTTTTTTTTTCAATAGAAAAATTTAATAAAATGACAGAAAATTTTAAAGTATAAAATATGTTCCACAATGCATAATAACATTACTACTTCCATTTTTTTTATATAATACATTTTATTTAATTTTATTGTAAATACTTCACTGAAGTTAATTCTATCATATCACGAATCTGAAGACCAATAAATATTATTAGAATTCAATTGATAATATAAAACAGTTTTAAACAATGTAATAATATATTTAAAAAACAAATTCAAATTTATTGAATATACTTTTTCTTCAAACCTTGGTTCAGTTTTTATTTCAATTTCCTTCAATGTTTCAACCATATTACCTAGTCATTGTCAACGATTATATATATATATTTTAACAGTAACCCCTAATTTTATTCTAAGAATTTGAGTGAGAACAAAGTTATTATACCAAGCTTCGAGTAGGTATATTTATGAGCATGGAATAATACCCATCTCAAGTGCCAATTTTATCAATTAATAAGAATTATACCCCTCAAAAACAAAAGAAAATGTTCCAGAGGACACTTTTTGGATACCTTATCCAGACTAGCTCAATCTCAAGGTCTGGGAGACAATGTCTATTGGTAGAATGAAGCCAAGGTTATCTTACAAAGATACGTCATATATATATACCTTTATAATTTTCTTATCTGCCTTACGAATCTTATTATAATAATCAGAAATTAAAAAAAACCCAAAATTCAAATAAAGACACAAGTTATAGTTAAATTCTAAGATTTATTAATACACATATATATATTAATATCTCAAACATATGACTCATTCATTCCAATATATATTGAATACTATTATTTACTGTGAATGTTTAGGTGGTTACTGGTTGGTATCTAATTACATATATGTATATTATAACGATCTGGATGAAAAGACTTAACGTAATCTGCACTACGAGGGCGCCATCTAGGCATTTGAACCTAGAAAAATTTATATAGTAGGCAGATACGTAAGTTAAAAAAAATTTATATTGGTTGATTCCGGTCGTTAGCCCATTGTCACTAGCTCAGTGGAATGGCAGAAATTTATATTTTATAATAAATTCTTATCTAAGATACCTTTCAATATTAAAAAAGGAATAAAATAAGCCACTGCCAGAAATTAACACACAAACATTTATTTACACACATATATATAAAATTTAGCATTATTTTATAATAACTTTTACTTTGGATTTTAACTTGATTTTAGAATTTAAATTTACATTTTAATTTTTATAATATTATAAGTTTACATTTTAATTTTTATAAGTTTGCACAGATGGATTTATGAAAGTTTGTTTTATAATCTTGAGTATAGATCGGTTACATAGATTACGTGGTCAAAAACATTTCAATAATAAAAATAAATGATCAAAATATAAAGTCATTGATGGAATTGCAGAGGGAAATTCATAAAAAACCCAATGGCATTCATCATAAGATGCTGCATTTACACCAATAACTTAAATGACATCCGAAATAAATACATCTTAGATACTCACTGTAAGGTATCAGTATTTACCGAATGTCTATATATTTTGATCAAATATGAAAACCAAAAACACAATTAACCGATAACGAATCCATGCAAGTGTCTATACCCAACTTAAATTTAATGCATTTTTATTTAGAGTGTCAAATATGAATAAACTACATAGATTGCCTATGAAAAGAAAATATTTTATCTCTTATTTAACCTTAGGCCAAAAGTTTGCAGTTAAACCAATGTCAATCCACCTGATATATCGATGTGTTTAATGTAATATGAATACGACAGCACCAATAGGTTAAGAGAAGAAATTGCCTCTTGTCAGATAGGAATACTACATCTATCTGACGATAAGAGCAATATAAAAAAAACTCCATAGGAAGGAACTGCAGTCTCCATCTTATAATTCCCTCCATAGGCAAAACAAGAGTGTGTGGCATATAAAGCGATTCTGCCCATAGCTAATCTCGTACTACATCTACTAATTACACCAATATATCCAATCCATTGACCTAATTCAACTATGAAACGAATGACCTAAGATTACCCTCCCCTAATAAAACTTTACAAATCTATATAGCCATTCATGCCCGACTTAAATTTAACATTTATATAATTTAATTTAACAAAAAACAGAAATCATAATAAAAACTTAAAAGAACAAAAAAAAATAAATAAATAAAAGGAAATGATTTTACAAAAGAAATACATTCAATTAAAATTACTTATTAATAAATAAAGTTGGTCAGATAGGATTCTATTGCAATTATTTTAAATACGGAAAGTTTTTAATTTAATGTTCATTAATTATAACATTTCTTACTGTTTTGAAAAATGTCCGTAGTCTCTGATTTTTTTGTAATGGAAGGTGTCAATTCCTACGAAGTCATAAGGAGATCAGTGTGCAGTTAACCATTGGTCCTTTATGGTTGATGGTATTCTTTCGGGCCTTGATGTCCTGTGGTCCGCAATATTGGAAAACAATGTTTCATTTTTTTTGAACAACTGAAGGAATTGAAAGTGCGTCTTTCAATCCCTTCTCCTCCAACCCTCTCCAACTTAACACATATCTGTCCTCTCTTAATAATAATTATTCACTAACCATTTTATTTCCAAACTTTTCTTTTATATGTAACTTTAGGATCCAATGGACATTACATCATCGATGATGATGATCCTTCCGTTGGGGTCCGATTTCCCGATGGATTTTTTTCATTGGCCATAAGTTTCTATTGTTTTCCTATCTGACCATTGCTTATACATTTAAATGCCCAAGGGCTAGTTCACTTGGACTAATTAAATTAATCATTTCCATTTTTTCAATAGCATTAATTAATTTGTTTTGTACAAACTTAGATATATTTTTATCTTTAAATCTTTACTGACAATTTAGTTTTAAAATACTTTTTCTTTTTTTTAATAAAGTTTTTTTTTTTTTAATTTCTCATCTGTGCAATTTTAAATATATATGAGTTTAGTATAGAATTTTAATTTTCAATTTTTAATTCTTAAAAAAGAAGTTTTATTTGCGAACTTTTATTTTTTTCATGTTTAATAATAATAAAAAAATAATATAATGTCTTATGTGCCCATTACAATATATATATATATATATATGATCAACAGATGGCATTTTACCAAAAACACCGTCAAAGCGTGTTTGTTTACATAAATGTCAGAGTAAGCATTCACTACCTCTTTCGTTAGTTCCACCTTCAGATCATGATTTCAAGCTGATTTTGCTATCATCAGTGAAGGACAGAAAATAAGAAACTAGATCTAAACACTAAACTCTGAGCATTTATGAAACAATTTCTATTCAGCTTGCAAGCATGAATTTTTTAGACATGTAATGTTTTCAAAATCAGCATAGCAAGCCTGATAGCTATATGAGTCTGATATCAGTTCAGTATCTCCACATAGTAGAAGCCTCTGCAATATATATCATTGCAAGAAAAAACTTCAAAGGTACATTTATGAAAAATAAAAAAGCAAGTTAAACTTGCCAACGCTTGTATTTATGATCAACAGATGGCATTTTACCAAAAACACCATCAAAGTGTGTTTGTTTACATAAAAGTCAGAGTAAGCATTCACTACCTCTTTCATTAGTTCCACCTTCAGATCATGATTTCAAGTAATTTTGCTATCATCAGTGAAGGACAGGAAATAAGAAACTAGATCTAAACACTAACTCTGAGCGTTTATGAAACAATTTCTATTCAGCTTGCAAGTGTGAATTTTTTAGACATGTAATGTCTTCAAAATCAGCATAGCATGCCAGATAGCTATATGGGTCTGATATCAGTTCAGTATCTCCACATAGTAGAAGCCTCTGCAATATATATCATTGCAAGAAAAAACTTCAAAAGTACATTTAACAAAAAAGTAAGTTAAGCTTGCCAATGCTTATATTTATGATCAACAGATGGCATTTTACCAAAAACACCATATAGCTATCTGGCTTGCTACACTGATTTTGAAGACATTACATGTCTAAAAAATTCATGCTTGCAAGCTGAATAGAAATTGTTTCATAAATGCTCAGAGTTTAATGTTTAGATCTAGTTTCTTATTTCCTGTCCCTCACTGATGCTAGCAAAATCAGCTTGAAATCATGATCTGAAGGTGAAACTAATGAAAGAGGTAGTGAATGCTTACTCTGATGTTTATGTAAACAAACACGCTTTGACGGTATTTTTTGGTAAAACGCCATCTGTTGATCATAAATACAAACGTTGGCAAGTTTAACTTGCTTTTTTGTTTTTCATATATATATATATAAGATTAATATACACATTCATGGAAAAGTGCAACTACACATCAGAGTTAAAATTATTAAATGATTAAATATATTTTCTAATTACTTTCTTTAAGCTGGAATAAAGCACATATTTCTTAATTTACTATTAAGTATTCATTTAATATATATTGAAAAAAGGCCAAAGTTACCTCGTTGGAGAGCAAATGTTTGCATGTTAAGGCTGATGATCTTGTTGGTCTGAGAGATGATGAAAGATTCCATAAGGTTTTCACATAAGATAATCCATCCTAGAGGTTTAAATCTGATTGAATGAAAGTTCTAGCTGTTTGGAGTTCGTGATCATTTCACTTATTTGAACTAGATGGCAAAAATCTCCACAGGTAAAGTTCAGGCAGGTCACACAATAGCTGTCCACTGGCTCAGTCCAATGAATCCACATGATTATATTTACACCAGCATTTCATTGGAGTCCATTATTATTAATTTTTATTAATTTATAATCACGTTATAAAATTTTCTTTTCCATGCTTCTTTCTTTCTAACTGTCCCTTTTCTGAATGACTACAAAATTAAAAAAAAAGATATATAGTTCTTTTTTTAAAAACTCTTTCACCTCACTTTTTTTTTATCTATCATATGCCGATGATCATATCTTAGGAATGCTTTTAGCTTCCATTGTTTTAAAATACAAAATTGACCAGTTCTGGGAATTCTGATGACCAGTGTCATTAACCTTTCACATGATCATTGTGACTAAAAATGAGACGGCTTCAAGTCACTCAAATTCCATCATTTTTAACACTACCATTAAGATTTTGCATTATTTTTAAAGGTTAAAAAAAGCTCCATAAGATGCTGTCCTTTCTTGAATTATTTTACAAGTAAAAAATCAATAAAACTGATGTTGAAAGTCTAACAAAGGAAGAGGGCAGTCCATCCTTGATGCTGATTGGCTGTTAAATATCAAGAACAAAGAAAACAACTTGTCAATAACTAAACTGCTACGATTTCTTTTCTTTCATTTTGAAAGTGATAAATGAATGTTTTAGACCATTTTAAAAGTATTTTTTGACAAATTATAAATTATTTTAAAAAAATAGTTAAGACTTTAGCAAAAATTATTTACTTTTCCACAACATAAAATTGGAAAAGAAATGATGGACGTCAGCAAAACTTTTTAGTTGGTGAGTAACATTCGTTTAGATTTGCTGCTATCGAATATTTTTATAATTATAAATAAAAATTTATTTTTGAAAAAAACTTTCATTCACTTTCATAACCTAACAAATTATTAATATACTTTTTACAAATGAAACTAAAGTGAATATAATATTAAAAGATGAATATATTTTGATGGTTGAGTTTGTAAATTGACCAATTAAAAGTTTAGACTTTTACCTCACTTTACTAAAGCTTAACAAAAAATTCCCGCAGTACAAACTTCAATTCCATTTATTACTCTCCAATCTTATATGTTTAATTTGCTTTCATTAAAAAACATGCACTACTAATGACATTATTTAAATCTATAACTTATGATATTAATAAACAACAAAATTATATAAAACAAAAATATAAAATACAACTCCGCACATAATCACTTCTCGTCATCTTCACATACAAATCTGTTAGTAATTAATTCTACACAACACAATAACATGTATAATAAATAAATAAATAAATATATATATATATATATATATATATCTATATATATATATATATATATGCTCTTCCGATATATATACACATTCAGGCCTTAGGGACTCAGTCATTTTAATTGCTTATTATAAAGAAATTCTTTTTAGAGCTCCTTTAATATTATATATAAAATCCTTATTGGGATTTATAAAATAGTACTTTTTCTATATTTAAAAGCATATCACCAAATAAAAGGGATTATTGTAAGATGCAACTTGGGCTTAAGTATCTCATAAAGGGAAATGCAGTTCAGAGGAGCACAAATATGTAGTGTAGTTTTGAACACACAAAAAAATTTGATTTAAAGAGTTAGTTTAATTCTTCCCAAAGAGTAAATCTTTGATTTTGAATTACTTGAGTGTTAATAAATTTGATTATTATTATTATTAATTATTTAGTCATATGATAAAGATAGCCTTTATCTTGGATATACATGCATTTTAAACAAATATGTGAATAACAAATATTAATCAACATAAGCTCTCTGAATGAAATGAGAAACCTATGTGATGAAATGAATATTCTTGATTTATTTTGTTTTATTGTCGCCCTTTTCAAATATATTATAAATAAAAGTTGAACCAATAGTTTTATTTAAAGTTTGGATTCAAATGTTTTTTTTATTATTATTTTTAAACTAAGTCATTTATCTACACATTTGGATCATAGCACAATATTGGATTTTATTAATTTATCTATATACCCAGAGAATATCAAAATTCTATTTTGATTACTTATTTAAGCCTCAATGAACATCTGTATTACAATTAAAAAAATAAGATGTTAGATGAATTCTTCATATTTATTTGATTTTTAAGTATAGTCTAGATTCAATAAAATATTCCCTTTTTGTCTATACTATATTCAATAGGTGCTCTCAAGTCTCATTAGTGTATCTTAATGTTAAATCCTAATATTAGAGATTTATAGTATACAGAGACCAGTTTAGTTATGAGATATAATTGTAAGAGCTAGCTTATTCCCCATATTTATCATCATTAGAATTTGACATATAAATGATAAACTTTATTTTCTTCATTTGTTTATTGTCTAATTTTAAAATGTCCTTTTGTATTGTTACAGTTTGGATGTAGTGGTTCTACGGGGCATTTGAATAAGAGAAATGTTCTATAAAAAAAGCTGCACTTTCATCCCTCATTGTCTTTTCGTACTGTTGCAATATATATGATCTTAATTTAAACCTTTTGAGACATTATTTATGTATTTATAAATAAGGAACTTTTTCTTAGGACCTTTTGGGAGCTATTTACATTAATATTTTAGTCACACTTTATCCTTTTTACCTGATAACCATTTCCTGAAACTCTGAAACATTATTTGCAAAAACAATCATATAGTCTAAAAAATGTAAATAACTAAAATAATATATTTATTCCCTTAGCTTCCTATATTAATTCACAAAATACAACTTTTAACCTGCTGCTGCAAAGTTTTGGATATAGAGAGTTAATCTATTATACACTGTTCTATATTAATCTTTTTAGTACCATCATATAATCTAATCATTGCTATTGCATTTTGATAACTATTCATACAGTAATTTTAATAAATTACTGCCATTACTATTTTTCAGTGTTCACCACAGATAAAATGCTAAAAAAAAACTTTATTCACTAGATGATTGATGAAATGGAGTTTGGTGAGGATTTTCATAATTTTTTATTATTTTTGGTTAGCAATTATCTAATTGTACCTAGGTAGCATTGTGGTGAAATAATTATATAGCTAGCTAGATTAATTATGAACTCAATATCTTCTGTAATACTGAGAAATGTTAAAGTATTTGAAATTCCGGTTGATGCTTATCTCGTGTGTTGTGCAACACACAGACACCTAAACACGTTTGGTAAATAGAAATTACAGATTATCTGGGTTCATCTAGGTATTATTTATAGTAATAATGTTCCAATGGTTTGACCGGATCTCACTGGTTGTCATACACCTTATTATATTAAAAAAAAACTATTGTAAAAATGCTGTGAGCATTGATATGTAACAATATTAAAAGTTGATCAATAAGAAACAATAATTTTTTAAAAAAAAAATATAGGAGTGGGTGTGGAGTAATAATAGATTACAAAATATCAGAAGCAATTCCGATTAATATGTTTTAATTTTTTTTCCAAATAAAAGTAAGTTGCATGCATCATAATGTGTGACAACTTGGCCTGAGGCTTAATGACCTCGCTGATCTTACGTGTTGCAACTGGATAAAATCCTGGTGATTGAGAAATATATATTATGATCTATATCCATACCATGGAGTTAGCGTATCGATGATGACGAGTGATGTATTAGCATACTCCTCTCTTCAAGCATTGACGTCACGATTACCCATACCTATATAAAAATATCTACGAACTCCACACGTCTCAAAAAGGATTGAGCATCTTTAGGTTTGGACAAAATGTTACCAATCTTTTGGTTAGCGTCATATACATATATATATATACAAGATATAAATCAATATTTGTAAAGAAGTTTGTGTGTGGTTCTTTGTATGTATATGGTGTGTGTATATTATCGCACGCACATTTTAGGGGCGTGCTTTTGACTATTATACTATAGCATATTAATATATCTATAAAGCAACTGCTGTGTACATTATTTTTCATTTAGAAATAATTCCAATTAAAGGAAGTAGAAATTTATTTTAATCTTGAAAAAAAATAGATTTTTACTCGGAAGTCAACGTCTTTTAAGAAGTTTGTCTTTTGAGGTAGATCTTAAATTTCCTTTTAACTTTCTTCTTTCTCTGTATGTATTAAAATGTTTATTTACTAACTGCATAAAGTGGGTTTGTTTATTTGTATACGCAATATAAGACGTTATAAAAAATTATATATAATTAACAGAGTTCAGAGATAATTAAAAAGTGACGTTAAATTGTAGTTTTTTTTATTACTTTAGATTATTTCTTTTATTATTAATATTATTGCAGTTAAGTGGTTTTAAATATCCTAATAATTGTTTTTCAAGGTATTGTAAGAACCGAAGAATTCCGTGAAAAAAATGTTTTCAATATTTTCATTATTCTTTTTTTTTGTTGTTATTATTCATAATTTTCAGTTTATGATGTCAAAAATATAAATTTCCGAATTAAAAAAAAATTAAGGCAGTTCACAGTATAATAAAAACACTCAATTCAGGTTGTTTCTTATTATTTAGTTAAACGTCTCTGATCTCCCAATCAACTAATCATAATTATTTATTTAAAAGTAACCGGTTGTTAAAACTATTTTCAAAAGAACATTAGAAACCCTGGAAAATAGCAATGTAATATGTTGTTATTCTATATGGAAATAGGTGAGATTATGTTGTGGAAATGAAATGGAGCAGGACATCTGAAAACTTAGGGTGGGGAACAGGTTTCTCTGGACATAGTTCTTGAGAGATTCCTGCCTCCGTATAAGGAGAAGTCACAGTGTATCACATCACACATAATGTACCCTAAAGTGATGTAATGGTTTTTTAAACAGTAGTGCCATTATACTTTTGTCATTTACTTATTGGAAAATAATATAAGTAACTACCCAATATGATGTGGTGACAGATAATGGAGCTTAAATTGCAAGAATTATGACCCAGTTTAATCACTACTGGCCGTTGAAATTCTTTTGAACTGCCAAAAAATAAATCACATGCTTTTTTAAATAAAAGAAACCAATGATAAAAGTAAATATCATGTAACACATGCATATTGCTTTCTTATATACATATATAAGCTTATAATCATTGACACACATTATACCAGCTACGGAAATATGGCAACAAGGGTATCCTATTGCAGTGGTGGGCAACCTTTTTCCTCTTGCAACCCTCATGCTCAGACTGAAAATGTTACCTATTATAAGTTGTTGCCATCCTATTATAAGCATCTAAGGATAGTAATAATAAAAGTCGTTTTACCACATACAAATATATCTTCATTCTTGCTACAAATATATATTTTCTTCTTTGCTACTATCTTTATATAATCTTTTTTTACCTATTTTTCAATTAAAAATTTTATGTATTTTTAATAGTGTTTAGGTTTTTGTTTTTTCAATTAAAAATTTATTATCCAACAGAACTTCTCAAAATGTTCACGACCCTAACAATTTTTCTGTGATCCCTTAAGAGGTCGTGATCCATAGGTTGCGTGATGCATAGATTTTTCAGTCTATCTTCAGATCAAAACTTAAAAACGCACACTCACCTATATATAGAGAGAGGAAAAAGAAAGTTTCTACATTGAAAACAAATATTAGCTTTTACGGAAGGTAAATTAAAATCGATAAGAGCAGAATGATATATGGTTTACCATCAAATATGTGTCCATTAGCAAGCGTTAGTTCAATTAAGTAATGTAAGAACATAAATAACTTTCGAATGATTTATATAAACATAGAAAAAAATTGCCTAATTATTTTAAATAATTCAGGCATGTAGCGAACCTCACATTATAAGTACACTAATCCTATCATTATACCTTCGTTTGATGAAACCAATTAAAGTCTCGCGCATTTCCATTTCAATTCCAATTTATGATATATTATTACAATTAAAAAGATGATACCGTCGTTTGTTATGCAAAAATGATTCAACGTATAAAAAATGGATTAGTAAAATAAAAAAAAAATAAAAGTCCAAGAATATAAATGAATACATTATCAGCTAAAAAGCGCGAAGCAATCAGATATTTATAAGCACATACTGTAAACACTCACACACATAAACATATACTTAGTCTATTAATTAATAATACGACATTAAAATTTTAATACTTGCTAAGTAATATCTTTATCAAACCTTTATAATAATTTATTATAGCAGATCTTAATATTTATGAATTAATAATAATAATAAACAGCCACTTGTAAAGGAATATAGCCATTCTAATTTTTTTTTGTTTAAAAAAAAAAGATAAAATAAAAAAAGAAAGGAGAAAAAAGAGAGAAACAAACTATTCTAAAAAATAAATAATAGTATTATAAAAGACAAGAGCAAATTTAAAGATTAAAATAGCAGATCAAGCTATTTTGTATAACACGGTTAAAACAATAAATCCTCTCATTAGTATTTTTTTTAGTCATTCATTAGAAGAGATTATCCACTTGTCTTGGAGATCATATCTCTTTCCACAAGTCTTAGATCATATGCTTATGATTACAATCCTCCACAAGAGATTAAAAGCTATAGAAACTGGTTTCTACCTTGCATGAGAGTCATCATCATCATTATCAACCATTATCAATCCACTGCAGGATGAAGGTCTCTCCAAGTTTAATCCATCTTTTTCTATCTTTAGCTTCTCTTCTCCCCATCACCCCTGCACACTTTCTTATTTCATCCATCTCACATGTGGTCTCTTTCTGGGTCTTTTACAATCTCTTGGAATCCAGTTTAAAATTTCAATTGTCCATCTATTATCATCTCTTCTAACAATATGTCCAGCCCAACTCCATTTCAGTCTTTTAATTTTTTCAATGAGGTCAGTAACACCTGGTTGTTCTCTTACCCATACATTGTATTTTCAATCCCTTCTTGTTACTCCCAACATGCATCTCTCCATACTTCTTTGAGTGGTCTGAAGTCTCTGTATTGCTCTTCTATTAAGTGTCCATGTCTCAGATCCATAAGTAAAACTGGCAAAACACATTTATTAAAAAACCTTCCTTTTCAAACACATGGGCATATTTCCTTTTAGTATTAAGTTATTTTTACCAAAAGCACTCCAACCAAGTTTAATTCTATGATTAATTCCATCCATTATATTTCCATCTGTATTAATAATCTGACCAAAGTATTTGTAATTGCTAACTTCTACTAACTCATCATAATCAATAAAAATTGCACTAGATAAATATTATTAAATAGATAATCTCTAGTCTAATGAATGAGTAATATAAATTAGTAATATACTTTTCTTATGTAGTTTGCGTCAAAGTTGTGAGGGTAATAAATTTGACACATATCAATTAAACTGTGGTAATTGGCTATCTATATGTGAACAATGATAGAGATATATGTAAGAGATTGTGATCTGGGCCAACTGATGAGTGCTTGTTCAGCATGAAATGTGTATTTTGTGCATCATGCATTTTTTTCATAAGTCTTTGATCATATGTTAAAAGCAGAAATAAACTAGTTCCTACCTTGCATAAGAGAAGTGTAGTGTAAATTATACTACAGAAATATTATTCAATAGCTCACATTATTGTATATTCTTTTAGTATAAGAAGGACATTGGTCATTTGTTTGAATTTGTTATCTCAAAGTTCATTTGTCTGAAGAAAATAATAGTTGAGGATTGACAGATATGGAATCATCAAAAGAGATATTAAATCATCAAGACATAAATCTAGGACACACTCATATTTTGAAGAATATTTATTGATATGTTATAAAAGTGATTAGATTACTTCTATGACACAAATAATATTAACATTCAGAAGAAGGTATGAAAGTATCATTCTTTTCTTCAAAACTTTTGCAGATGTTTCAGAAGAAGTGTTTGTGAATAAAAATGGAAAGTGGATGAAGCAAAGTAAATAAATGGAGGTATTTAAGTCACCAAGATTTTGTAGATATAATTGTTTTTGAAATAATGCTTCAGTGTTTCATTAAATGTTGTGAAAGTTGTCAGATACAAGAAAGAAAGTAGGACAAAAGACAAATACGTGAGAGACTAATGTAATGTTCAAATATTTATTTAGAAGAAAATAAAGATTGAAAATGAAAAATTAGTAGTAGTTAATAACTATAAATTCTTGATCAGATTATTAATATGAGGGGAAGTATGATGAATGAGATGTCTCATAAAATTAAACTTGACTAGAGTAATTTTGATAGAAATATTTTAATACTAAAAGAAAATATGTCTATATTTAAAAAAGATTTTAATAAATGTGTTTTACCAGTTTTTACTTATGGATCTGTGACTTGTGCACTTAACAGAATGTCATTGAGAGAATTCAGGTATTCAACAAAGTATAAAGAGATTATATTAAAATTAACAAAAAAAGCAGAAAATGAAGTATATGGGTGAAAGAACAAGCAGCTATTATTGACATTATTGCAAAAATGAAATTGAAATCAGGCTTGAAGAGATGGTAATAGATAAATCTGAAATGGGATTCAAAGGTATTGCAAAAGAGCCACATATGAGATACATGAATGAAATAAGGAAGTTTGTTGGTGTGATGTTGAGGGAAAAAAGATAAATATCAGAAAAACTGGACTGAAACTGAAGAGACCTTCATCCGGAAGTGGATTGATAATGATTGAACATATTGGTAAGAATATCATAAAAATAAAAAGGATAATTGTATTCCCTTTAATAAGAACCTCTATTTTAATTTATGATAAATGTATATAACTAAGATTTCCTTGCTATAATAAACATTAACAATCTAGCTTAGATTGAGATTTATTGCTCTAAACGTTTTGCCTTGGCAATTTTAAATCTTAATGATGAACATGCAAGTTTATAAGAAATATGAGAACTGGAAATGATAAAGTTCACATTACCCAAAAGTCTTAGCTCCAGAGTCTGCCAGTTTACTATAGAGGCAAACCTAATCAATGGATGCAGAAGGTTCGTGCATAAAATCTTTATCTAGGGCATATTCATCCAATATTCCCAGATTAGTTTCTATCTTGTGGCTTTCATCAGCGAGAAACTTTGGATCTGAGAGCACTTCATCTAACTGTTATATAATTTAACCCATCCACAGCCACTTTCTACTGTTTAAGATTATTTACAAAGCTATAAACCAAAAATGAAAACACAAATGTTTTCAAGTTCATTCACTTATATAATCATATGGATGTGAAACCAGGTCAATATTTATGCATTTTGGTGTATTTGATTCTTTAATAACCATGGGCGTATTCATCTTATGAGCAGGATTTATGTATTAAACCACCAAAAATAACATGATCACAATTCCTTATGCTTTCACAAGCTATTAAAACAGAGACAAAAGTCTCCATACAGTGGTGCCATTAACTATAAAGCTATGAGTCCAAAAGAAAAACACAATAATATTTTTAATCTAAGCTCATACACCTGTATAGTCATATACATCTGAAACCAGTTCAGTATCAATGGATTATGGTGTCTTTGATTCTTTAATAACCATATACATCATCATCTTATAGGCAGGATTGGTATTAAGCTACCAAAAGTCACATGATCACAATTTCTTATGCTTACACCACTCTCCATAGAGTAGTACCACTTAGTGTAATCCAGAGTAATTAATGGATGCAGAAAGGTTTGTGCATAAAATCCCTATCTAGTCCCTACTCACCCAATATCTCTAGACTAGTTTCTAGCTTGTGGCTTTCATCAGTAAAAAGCTTTGAATCTGAGACCACTGCACCTAGATTTTAGGATTTAAGTTCTGAAATCAACAACACATATAGATACTGAACTGGTTTCAGATTTATATGACTATACAATTGAATGAGCTTGGATTGAAAACATTGTTGTTTGGGACTTATGGCCTCATAGTTAACTAAAACAGTAAAATGTCCCTGCTCAAGAATTGCATTAAATCTAAAAATCTAGGTGTATTTTTCTTAGATCCAAAGCTTCCCATCGATAAAAGCCACAAGTGAGATTAGGAATATTGGATAAGTAGGAAAAAGATAGGGATTTTATGCACAAACCTTTTTGCATCCATTGATTGCTCTGGCTTTCTCTGAGTGGCACTACTGTATGGAGAGTTTTGTTTCTGTTGTAACAACTTTTGTAAGCACAGGAAATTGTGATCACTCTATTATAACTGCTAATAATTCAGGGCACAGACAGTCTGCACCCTCTCGTGGAATATATTGCACATTCTAATGCAGCTTAATTATATATATATATATATATATATATATATGATAAACAAAAATGCAAGTTAAAAAACTTGCTAACGCTTGTATTTATGTCCACAGATGGCGAAAATACGCTTGATAGGTGTTTTTGGTAGGACGCCATCTGTGGACATATATATATATATATATATATATATATATATATATATATATATATATATACATAAAGTCAGATTACATCTATTCAATATAATATTAACAAAACTTTTGAAATGTGAACTAATGATTAGCACATTTTCCCAATGCAAACTCAACATAAAATCTGAATCCAGATGAAATTATAAATATCATTATGTAAGATTTTAGATAGCGATTTTTACAGCCACAATTATCTCCCTTCCTTTTAGAATTATAGGTAGATGAATAAATCATTAATATCTGCAGAATACAAATGAATCATATTAAAAAACACTACAAATTGCCAATTGTCTTTTCTGATTGTACACTTTTTAACATGCATATTGTATTACGTTTATCAATGAGTTTACAATATATTATTGACAAATGAAATATTTTATTATTATAGCGTCAACACTTAAATCTATATCAATTCACTTACATATTATTATGACAGAATAATTTTCATTAACTAGCTAATTATTGAAGTACAATCTCCTATGCTTATACATATGTGTCATGTAAATTTATATTGATATATCTAAATGAGATATTTATTTTACATAGCATGATAATCAGCCATTAAGCTAATACACATGCACTTTGTGGATTTTTAACTATAAATGAATACTCTGATTTCCAAACACAAGATAAAATCTTTGTGAAAAGATAGAATGAATTATATATCCTTTGCAAGCATGATTCATTTAGGCATAGTAAAGATAATTTAAAGTGATTGTTTAACATCTTCACACTATCATTCCCAAATGCTTAAGATTTGCCCATACATAAATGTTTGTGTAAAAAAGATAGATGATTCATTCTATCTTTTCACAAAGACTTTATCTTGTGTTTGGAAGTGAGAGTATTCATTTATAGTTAAAAATCCACAAAGTGTATGTGCATTAGCTTAATGATTAATATATCTGTAAATTATATTGTTATAACATATAAATTTATCTTTCATTGTTTTAAGTTAGTCCATTGAAGTTATTTAATTCAAAATACTTTTAAAGTATTATACATTGTTTCCTTTTGTGGATGATCACAATCCCTAGTGTCCTTGCATCCCATAATGATTGAGAGTAATAATGGATAGTTTATGTAGATATAGGGGTATATGTTAATGTACATACATCTAAATGAGTCTCTGGGTGGTGTAAATACCAAGGTTATTTTCAAACCCCACTTTATGACAATTATTGTATGGGTAAATCTTAAGCATTTGGGAATGATAGTGTGAAGAACCATACCATCATGAGAATTGATGAAGATCAGAGTGTATAAGGATCTCAGCATTATTTTTATGATAGATACTTTAGCATTCAAATATGTGCATCCATATAATACTGTAAGTAAATTTGGCATTGCCTAAAACATAGGTAGCTAAGATGTTGACTGCGATTGACAAGTCAACTGTGAAACTGACATGAACATAGGGATGAATTCAGAGCTGATTTGAATATAAAAAATAAAAAAAGGAAAATTTCAAAATTATTCTCATTTAAAAATAGTTAAATAAAATTATACCTGTTGTTATTGTTGATCTTAAAAATAAACCCAAGTTGGAAGAAGCTTAAAAGTATTAAATACAATTCTAAAACAATTTTTTTCTCTATATATTTTCTTGAATTTTTTTTAAAATTTAGGACCAGCTCTAGAAAATAATTATTTATAGCTAAGTTAATAATTGTAATTTAATAAATATTTTACAAAGCAACATGGACAAATTATAGTACTACGGGGAGATGAGGTAATTTAATAGTAGTCATAGTAAAATGTCTTCAACTATTCGTATCATATTTGTATCTTCCAAAAACATCACCAATATTTTTGCATACCTAAAACACACTTATAGAAAAAACACCAATTTAAAAATACAATCTAGAAAAACCAGGACTTCAACCATTATTTTTTTCCATTCCAGTTTTTGTTCTGGCTTATGGTTTCAAGCTCTGAAAACAACATAATTACCCTCAGCTACATTTTCACCAAAAAAGTTACCCCCTACATATAAAAGTTTAACCACACCTAGTCTAGAAGATAACTAGTCTAGATTTTATAATGTATTTTTCTAAATCCAGTGAGAAGTGATGAAAGACCCAAGCAATGTCAACAGTATCCCTGTATCCATCTTCACACTTTTTTATTACATGATATGGAAATGATTTTTCAACACAATTATATCATTAAGAAAATGCGAAGGGGGAATAAGAAAAAGTCCTCTTCTATTAAACTCTTTTATTCTACAGTGTTATTATGAAGGAATATGCTCACATGCATATATGTATATTTTTATTACAATTTAATCTAAAAGTGTAAAACTTTGTGCACTCATAACTATCCATCTTCCACAGATAAATAGTTTAAAGATTAATCATTTAATAAGTTAAAAATTATTGTGTCATTTTTAACCACATAAGTACTTTGAACTTCAATTGGGGATTAATATATCTTTTATTAATCTTTGATTGCTGTTTAGCTATGTAAAGGCTAAACACCATGCCTCATTTTTAACATTTGACAATTACTTTATCAAGTAACTCTTTGAGACGTTTTGTATTATTAAAGCTATGATTATTTATGGTTACATTTATTAATCAGTATTTCATTCAGTATTTGGGAGTTGTTAAAAATTCGGACGTCTTTATTTTGAAAATAGTTAAATAATGATATAACATTATTTATACTCTATATAAATCAAGCTAATATTCAGATTTCAATCTTTGAATTATAATAATGTTAATAAATTAAGATTTTTCCATTTTTTTTATTAATGTATTGACTTTATACTATTAATTTCTTACATAGCTCTTTGGGAGTTAAAAATTTCTATTTCTTTTTATAAATGTATTAATCCAGACGATCACATATTCTTTTGAAATCATATAAATAAAGATACAGTATAAGACTAATGACTCTCAAGGTATATTTTGTGCTGAAAACTGGTACTTACCAATTAGCTTAGGTCACCATCTCTCATAATTATCTTTGTTAAATGTACAGTATTTATCAATAATAAATTGTTGATTTTTAAGTATCAAACTTATAGACCAATCACAACATTGATATCATTCACTGTAGACAAATACAATGATGATTATTACTAATCATTTATTAAACTAGATATTGTCTCTAATCCAGATATAAAGTTTAAACTTCAATTAAAGATTAATATAAAAAATCAGATATATTAATTGTTATTTGAAATTTAAAATTCATATCTGGACTAGAGACAATATCTAGTTTAATAGACAATTAATGATATTCATTATTGCATTAGTTGTGGTGGTACAAGTTTGACCTTTCTAAATCTAAATGTAACTTCCATTTCAGTTTTAATTTTACACTTCTATATCCATATATAATATCTTTTGGGACATAATTAAAATCCCCACTCTGCCACATATTCTTGAAACATATGAATAAAATCATCTTAAAAGACAACTGGTCTACTGATGAGTACTACTCCAGCATGAAATGCATTTTGGGGGATCACTTGTTATTTTTCAGATGTCTTTGTATGCTTTAAGAATGCTGTGGAATGAAGGTTTAAAGTATATTCTACAATGAATAAAATTATCTTAAAAGATAACTGGTCTACTGATGAGTACTAGTTCAGCATGAAATGCATTTTGGGGAATCACTTGTTATTTTTCAGTTGTCTTTGTATGCTTTAGGAATGCTGTGGAGTGAAGGTTTAAAGTATACTCTACAAGATATTACATATAATAATTAATTGATGAAACACTTTATTATTTTTACAATGCATTGTAAAGGTTATATAGTGTTTCATCAATTAATTATTATATGGTATACATTTGACAATGCAATAGGAAATAGTTGGAGAAGATAAAGGAATACTGGAAATAAAACATTGTAAAAGTAATATAGTGTTTCATCAATTAATTATTATAAGATATTACACAGTGGAAAAAGAAAATAAAGTTGAGTTACTCCTTATATTTATATAAATCCAAATATATTAATCTTTAACTGAGAGTTGAAGTTATATCTAGAACTACAGATAATCTCTAGTTTAATAAAGAATTAGTAAAAATCCTTAATGTAATTATCTAAAGTGGTTGGTGCCAAAAAAGAGCTGCAAATTAGACTGTGTAAACCAAAATGTAATGATTTAAATTTAAATATAAGATTGTCATTAAATATAATATTCTTGAAAGCATATGAAACTTGAATCTGAATAAGAATATCAATAAATCCAAAAATATTAAATATTAATAAAATAGCTAAGATACGAAAAATTTACTGTTATGCTTTAAAAATGTAAAAAAAAAAAGTTTAAACCTTGGTATTTCATTGTTGATAAGAATGTCTTCATTCTGCGCAAAGCTGTTTATGTTATTTAACTATATACAGTATACTCTTATATAATAGTTGTTGCTTTTATTTATATGAAGATGATGGAATGATAGTTCGCTCATATAATGTCGTGTTTTGATCCTAAACATTAAATAATATTGCCAGCACTAAAATAAATTCAACAATATAGTTGCGATGTGATTGGAATATTTTGGAATGTAAAAATATTAAATCTTAGCGGTCTTTGTACTATTTAAGAATTTATAATTAATTTTCTTGCGAAATAAAAATTACTAAAAGACTGTTGTGATATGTATTTTATTAGCTTAATATTCTTAGCTGTTTGATTTGGTACAAATTCGGAGATGAAGTTCAAATATCACTGACTTCGTTTCTTCCTGCCCTCGAATTTCTTACGAACTCTGGAGCAAAAAAGCCATTCGATAACTTTTATTTTTGATATTAATTTTTGCTAACAAGATAATTTGTTAAAATTAAAATCTTGAGTAAGTAAATAATTGATATAAAACAGTTAAAATTTTATTGTATTCGTCATAAAAACAGAATATTATTTAATGGATAAAAACGCTATATACATAGTCTGAACAATAATAGTTCTCTACCTTTTCTCATCTTCTATGTTTATTCATTTTTTATTAACCGCTCGCTTTTGTCTAGTTAATATATATATTATCATAATTAACTTTTTAAAAAGAAACCTTAGATATTTTACTTTGTATTTAATTTAGTAATTTTTTATTTTTAATAATATGCCGGATTATAATTTAAGAGGGAATTTAAAAAACAAGAAACGCTCTTGAATTTTAATTATGTCAGTTATTCTAATTAAAAGCAGTGAAAAATAGATATAAAAACAAATCTGTAATTATAAATTTAAGAAAAACAAACAGTAATTAATAAACTTAATTTAATCTTAAATTATAAAAACAATAGGAAATTAGAAATTTTAATAAAGGCACAAAAAATTAATTTATATCTGAAATACGAATAGTGTAGGGAAAAAAAGCGGATAATAACGCAGTAATACTTTTGTTAAGCTCATTAATTTATTTAAAAAATTAAAACCGAAACAAATTATTATAAGTGTACGTTATTTGTTCTGAATTATTGACTATAAAGCATTTCACCCTATTCTCGAAACGATTCCCAATTCAGGAAACAAATTACTAAGCTCACGTATCACTTTGGTGCTTGAACATCAGCTGGTCGTACGATCATTATTGAAATTTTACTTTAAAAAAGATGAGTCATTGCATACAATTGAAAATTTGTAACCATAAATAAATTTGTTGGATATTATCTTTGTATTTAGCATATAGATTATTTCTAGGCAGTTTAACCATTAACAGAATACCATAAAGGAACCTTAGAGATATAACCGGGAGATAGATTTGTTAGTAATAATTTTTATTAGTCATTCATTAGACTAGAAATTATCCATTTAATGAATAATAGTTCTGTAATGTAATTTTCATTAAACCATTTCTCACACAAAATTGGGGCTGGTTTCTATCCATTTTTAACACTTTGAGGAGGGGTGTAATCATAAATATATGACCAAAGACTAATGACAATTGATCCATATCACATTCTCTTACACATACCTTTATCATTCTTCTGTATATATAGATAAACAATTACTACAGTTTAATTGATAAGTGTAAAACTTACTGCCATCACAACTTTGATGGAAGTATATACATATTTTTATTAGTCATCCATTAGCCTAGAAATTATCCACATATTGACTAATATTTCGGCAGTGTAATTTTCACCTCACCACTTCTCATGCAAGGTAAGGATAGATTTCTATCTGCTTTTAACATCTTGTGATGATGGGGAGGGGATCTTAAACAGATGTCTAAAGACATGTGAAAAAATGTATAATTCCTAAAATAATAATTTTATGCTGAACCAGCTCTAAATTAGTTACCCAGATCATCTTGGGGTATCATACATCATTTTTCACAAATCTTTAATTATATGTTTATTGATACACTCCTGCACACGGTATTAAAAGTGGATAAAAACAATCCCTACTTTGCATAAAGAAATGGGGTAAAGAAAATTGCACTACATAAATATTATTCATTAAATAGATAATATATATTCTAATGAATGACTAATAAATTTATTAATAACATTTCCATTAAGTGGTTTGTGGCAAAGTTGTAAGAGTGATAAGCTTGGCTTGTCAATTAAACTGTAATAATTGACTATCTATATATAATGAACAATGATAAACGTTTGTGTTAAGAGATTGTGGTCTGGGCCAACTGATTAGTACTACTTCAGAATGACGTTCACATCTTGGGTATCATACATCTTTTTCACGTCTTTGGTTATACATTTATGATTCACCTCTCCAAGATATTAAAAGTGGATAGAAACCAGTCCCTACCTTGCAAGAAAAGTAGTGTAGAAAAAATAACATCATTATTTATTAAGTGGAAAATCTCTAGTCTAATGAATGAACAATAAATTTATTAATGTACTTCCATTAAATTGTTTGTTCAAAGTTGTCAGAGAAGTTTGACATATCAATTAAATTGTAGTAATTGTCTATCTATATATACTGTAACAGAATAAGTATATGCCGTTACATTTCTTTTAAATAAAACTAAAATTATAAAATCACCCTTAAGTAGAAATATATGTATAAAAAAAGGGAATTTAATAATTTTATTTGAATTAATATACAGAATGCACAGATGGCAAACGAATTATATAATTCTTTAAAGTTAAAATCTAAAAACAAGTTGTTAATTAGTTACTTTTAATCTTAGAATTGAAATGATTTTTATATTGAAGTAATTGCAAACAGATCCTTGGGCATAAAGTCAGATAGGAGAGAAATTAAAAAAAATATGAATGATAAAATTTTGAGTTTCTGCTCTAAAGAAAGCTGACCAATAAGGATGAAAATAAAGACATGGTCCACAGAGAAAAGTCAAGCCATGTAGGATCGATCCTGGAATTTGCTGATAAGATTTCAGAAAGATATAGAAAGGAAACTTTAAAGTTGGATTGGAGATTTTTGGATTGTTCTTATTGATTGTGTTTTTTAAAATATATTTTTAAGGGTATTGCGGATCTCCAAAATGTAGGGGTCAGCAATAAATTACATTTCCCGTGTTTGCAGCAACTGAAGTGGTCTCCATAGTATGATAGTTCCCGAGAAACTGGCCAAGACTATCTCTTCACATAGAACAATATAAAATGGAAAGAACTTTGAATTCTATCATGCATCAAGGACTGCAAAGATGATTTTACCTAATGGAAAGTATAAACTTTTTTTTTAGATGAAGTAGGAACATTAATTAGATAATGCAAACTTTTCAAGTATTTTAAATGTCACTTAACTTTTAAAAGAAATCTCTCTCTTATCTGACTAAAATTTTAAATTATTTATATTTTATATATTATGTGTTTGATATCATTTCCATTCTCGTAAATTTTGTTTAAATTAATAATTAAAAAAAAAGCGTAAATGGCTGCATAGATTCGTAAGATTGTTTAGTTTAAGTGTGTTAACTTTTGGGCTAATTGTTTCGAAGTTGGATCAGTGCTGGTGGATAGATGTATGGATGTTTTATGTCAATGTAATTTGAGTAGGTGCCTTGGGACAGTAAGCCAGCAAAGACCACCATCCTCATTTTTCAGAGCAACTCCTACATATATATTTCAAATATTTTTGTTCTTGTATCATAGGGAAGATGCTCATTCCTTCCCACGATGATTCATTATTTCTCAAATGATATCATGCTACAGATAAAAATTCCTGTTAGCATGATTGGTTATGCTAATAATCTCATTTTGCATTGGTCACATCGCTATATCAGTAAGCTAGTATTGATTTAAATGTGAGATTTTAGCCTAGGATTAAAAAGGATTGAGTTGGTTATATGCGTAATCTATGTAGCATATTCACGCTTACTAAAATTGTATTTAAATCTATTAAATGCTTTCATCTGTGCATATAATCTAAGTTAAATATATTCTCTAGTTAATTTAATTTTCAGAATTTTTTTTAATGTGTGTGTGCATTATAATAAAATGTTTTGTTGAATTAATTTTGGCAGTTAACTTATTTTATATATTTTATTAATATTTAAAATTAAGAATCAGAAATTTGAATATTCAGTGTGATACTTTAAGCTCAGCTTCTCCCTGAGTTAGTGACTGGTGCTTTTAGTTCGATAAAAAAAGTAACCTCCTGGTGTGTATCTGCCTACTGTATAAATTTTCCAGGTTCGAATGGCCTGGTGGTGCCCTGGTATGATAGATTAGATTGGGAAAATTCCGTTGATCATTATAATACTGATATGATAAAAATATTTGTAATGGATTGTGGTGTGGGTCAACTTATAAATGCTGGTTCAGCATGAAATGGGCATCTTGGGGATCATACATATTTTTCATGTCTTTAATCACATATGTATGATTCATCTCTCTGTAAGGTGTTAAAAGTGAATAGAAACTAGTCCTTATCTTGTGTGAGGTATCATCTTGTGAAAATTACATGGCAGAAATTTTATTCACTGCTTATTAGTGTCTAACCACCATTAATTATGTGGTTTATAAATTGTTACATTTTTGATTTACAAGTGGCAAACTTACTTTACCCAATATTTTAACCCCACTCACAGTAAGTTTGAAACTTCTTCATCAAAAATGAAATAGTTTACTTTTAATAAATACTGTAATTCTAACAAACTTGTAATATACAAGTTGATCTGAAAAGATAAATCAAACTATAAAACAGTTATGAATGCACTGATCTCCCTTTCAGTAGATCACTGCCAGAATCCTAATGCTGAATAAGAATGCATTGTTAGAAATGTGCCTTTATATTAGTGTAATCCAATATGTAAATTAAGTCACAGTTTGTAAAAAAAGTGATTAGATATTCATTTTTTTGATAATGAAACACAGAAATCATTTTGATTTATGGAATGTGAATTTCTTATAATTGCCCAAACTCTTTATATTTTCTTATCCTATTATGTCTTTTGGCACATTGAAAAACAAAAATGTATAACCTGTGGCAATCTCACGATCAAAAAGATTGATAGTATTCAGAATTTTGTTTAGCTATCTAGTATTCCATTATGCATGCTGGGTAATTCTCATCAATCTGTTGAATTATGATACCCAGGGGTACAAAATGGGAGGGTGCATAAAATTTTGTATATAACCTGTGGAGTATATTTGACAGGTAGGTTAAGTTAGTGGAGGAGTTGATCTGAAGCTAATTCTGTATGTATCTGCACAAATATTTTGAAGGTTTTTGCAATCCAAGGGGTGTAAGCCAGGCTTATTTATGCTTTAATCATGTTATTATTGTTTACAACTTTGTTTATATTAGCGTAAAATTTTCCAACTGTTTTTATGATTGTGTTATGGTTGTATCCAAGACCTGCTAATCCTTTAGATTGAAGCAGTGCATATCTGCATGCATATATGTTTGCTTAAATTATAGCCTATTTTCCATCTATTTCTTTATATTGCACACATTAGTAATTTTCACACATTTGTGGGTACAATTTTACATTATCATTAAAAGTTAAAAGTTATTATTTAAGTCACACTTGGACACTTAATAGAAGAGCAATAGAGACTTCAAACCACTAAAAAAAGAATGAAGAGATGCATGTTGGGAGTAATAAGAAGAGATCAAAAATGCAATATATGGGTAAGAGAACAAATAGGTGTTATGGACTTCATTGAAAAAATTAAGAGACTGAAGTGGAGTTGGGCTGGACATATTGCTAGTAGAGATGATAATAGATGAACAATTGAAATCTTAAACTGGATTTCAAGAGATTGTAAAAGACACAGAAAGAGATCACATGTGAGATGGGCAAAGAAACAAGAAAGTGTGTAGGAGTGATGTGGAGAAGAGAAACTAAAGATCAGAAAAGATGGATTGAATTTGGAGAGACCTTTATTCTGCAGTTGATGATGATGATATTTTAAGTTAAAAGAAAGTATCTTATTAAAAGGCATGAACAATAAATTAAAGAAATGTTAATGTATTTAATACAATGGGAAGAAGGTAAATAATGGAAAGAAACCATTACCAAAGAAAGTATAGGTGCCTTATTTTCCTATCTCTCGATACAATTGGCTGAAAATAGTTATAGTTGAACACCTTTAAAGTCTGTATTAAAGTGAAAACAATGGCAAGGAAACCAATGTGGGTGCACATGAGTATGAGGAAGTAGAAAACTTATGAAACATCAATTAAGAGAAAAAAGTAGAGTCAATCCATTAAGAACTTACGAGGTATGTCCCAGTCAGATAAAAGAAAATATAAGTGGAGAATGGGGCATTGTTCGCTTATTATGTGCCTATCATTTTTGCTTCAGCATATATTCTGCTTATCATTTTGATTTACCGTATTATTCAGCTTATTATTTTGATTTAAGTACAGGCAGAATTCTAATCTGATTATTTTTAAGAAAATTTATTGTTTTGCTTATTTATTCTGATCCTGCTGATTAGTACTTCAATTTTATATGTTAAAAGTACCTGCTGTCCATGAGTGAATAGTTGGGCATCAGCTTCTCCATGGTCATTGGTAAGTCCAGCATCCAGAAGAAAGTTCCGTTGACATAATCATGACATCCTACCAAAGCCATGAAAGTCCCAAAGACCCAGATTTGTTTGATCTATCTGCACAAAGGTCTTGAGAATTATTATAATCTTGCTGATAAAATGTTTTAATTATATTTAAATCCTTTAATAACTATAACTCAAATATTAATATGTTATTTCACTAGTCTTAACTTAGTAACAATTTATATAATGTTTCTTGTTTATGTTAAATTTACTGGTCTTAATTATTTAGCAAATTAAAATTCTATTTGCATTTTATTTATGTTAACTTGAATGATAGAGGAAGTAAAATTTTAAATCATTAAATATGTTTACACTTCTCCACTCTCAACATCCCAAGGGATAGTGTGAGATGAGAAGATGCTTTAACTTAAAGTAAACTCCTGAGCTCCATTCATGTCACTATTAAAACTTGCTAAACAATGATATAATAATTATTTTATTCTATTTAAAAAATACAAAAACCTTAAAAAAATTTGTTATAAACTATTTATGGAATAGAAACATCCATCTATGCTCAGTATATATTTCTTCCACATCTAATATTATGCATATCTTATTGTCATCTTCATTTTTATTGGACAATCTTAGTCATTAGGGAAAAGAAATGCTTAGTTTATTCTTATTTTTTATGCTTATATTTATAAAAAAAAAAAAAAAAGGAAATTACATTTGCTTTTCTGTCTCAAAAAAAAAAAAGAATGAAATCGTCCAAACTAGGCAAAGAGTATGATAAATTTATTTAAATTTGTGTGGGTTAATATTATTTAATCATGAAAGTAATACATTTTTTTACAACTGAATTTATTTTATTTTAAAATATAGCAATATAACATTTAAGTCATAGTTTAAATTAAAATATGATAATCAGGTTTAATATTGCACATTGGAACTATGCACATCTGCATATATACATTGCTTAAAGGATGTTCTAATTAGCAAAATGTAGATACTTTTATCTCATGTGTCATAGCATCAGCCGGGAAGCAAACCCGCTAACCCAGGACAACTGCTTGTAAAGAAGAGTTGCTAACCTCTCGACCACCAATGCTTTGCTTTAAATAACTATTTACATAATTCATACTTGTATATATTTATTTTTGTTTGTTTGTAAAGAAAAACCCATTATTTTATTTTAAATTTGAATTCATATTCATTTTAAAAGTTAATATCAATAGTTCACTGATTCATACTACTTTATTAGTCTCACATCCACTTAAACCCTGAGATATTATTAGTTAATTACAGATATCTAAAAGAGAGGATATTATATTTGAATAACACAGTATTGAATTTAGCTATGGTACTCAACCAGACTTCACATAATATATTTAAACACAGTCATATATATATATATATATTATTTATCATACCATTTCCAACTTTTTTATACACTTTAACAATACTATTTTTTATATCAAAACTTTATTCTTACACTTTCGTTTGTCCTGCAGTCATCATCAGAGTTGAAAATGTAAGTATAAAGTTTTGATATAAAAAATAGTATTGTTGGAGTGTATAAAATGTTTGAAATGGTATGATATGTGAAAATAGAAATCAATACTTAAGATGAGGAAGAAGAAGAAAATTATATTATTTCCATATATATTTTAAGAGATGTGTTTAAGAAGACGTATATTTGCTTACATAAAAGATATGAATAAATTTATAGATTGTATGCAGTATGCACATGTAATATATTTATTATTATAAGAAACCATATTTTTGGCTACATTTGAATTCAGATACTCTTAGTTAAATTAAATGCTGTTTGGATGTAATAAAATTACCCTTTACTCCCCATAGCTTTGATATTTGTGTTACTCATATAAACCTTTCTAATACATAATGTCTTAATCTCTCTCTTTGCAAAGCACTCATTGCTCATTTACATCATATTTACAAATACAAATTGTCTTACCCAATTTGTAGGGCTTGATAATACAATAATGTTATTGGAAGAAGAATAAACTTCAGTCAACTTTCTTCACATTGCTAAATATTTACAGTTATAATTTATATGCACATAAAATGAAATATGAATAATGTTAAACTGTAATTAATATTAATAATTACCTCTAATCAATTTAAATAAACAGACAATAAAATTGTCAAAATACAAGTCATAGATCACATGACACCTACATCTCTTCAAACCCTGCTATCCAACTTAAATAGCTATATGGGGCTGATAGATCTTCAGCCATACCTTATATTAGTAGTCTTAGCAATATAACATCACATAAGACTTAAGGTAGAGACTGTAAATAGTCAAAATAAGAGTCATAGATCACATGACCCTATTCTCTTAAGCTTGTAAGTTATAAACAATGAGGATTTCTGGGTTTCAAGACATGTAGATGTCTGAAAATTTCAGATTTTCAACACAATAGATAACTTTTAGATAAATGCTGGCTTTGTGTTGGTATTTTTAGATCTAGTGTCTGAACCTAACCTGGCACCTCTCTGAGGAGTTCCAAAGCATGAAACCATGGTCAGGGGTTGGGGGGGGGTTCCTGAATGAGACATTTTAAATGCTTTCTCTGGCTAAGCATTTATCACAAAGCTTGTTGAGGAATTGGCAATCCTCATTGTTTAGACAATAAAATTACCTGTAATAATAATGACAAAGTTTCCAGTGTCCTTGTGATTCTGTGCCTAGTTTGAACTTATGTTATATGGAATGTATGCATAGATGTGCATGGATTGTTAAGGCAATACATGTTACCTTTCAAATTTACTCACTATATATTGCATTCATTGGTGACCATCACACTTATAGATTTAGATAGCTTAGTACGTTTTTATGATCAACATCGTAATAATAATACTTGTATTCTTTTGATATGTTTAATGCTATAGTTATTTTAGCAATCAAATATATGTACATAAAAGAAATATTGATGATTGCTTTTATATTATACTTCACATTTAGCATTGCCTAGATCATTATTACCTAAGATTTTATAGTGTGTCTCTTTCAAATCCATTTACAAAGGATATCTGTTACTACTTAATAATTATTATTACTAATGCTATGTTTATCACATATTATTAAGAGTATTGGATTTTGATGCTAAATCCCTGCTCATTTCCGTATCCTTTGATTAGCCTATATTCTCTTAATGATGATACTCTTTATTCCATACTGTTAGAATGTGTGCAATGGAAATTGAGGTGTGAAAATCACACTTCTAGCTGTCGAATTATAATATGAGGTTCAAATCCAATACAAGTAAAAAAATTTAAGGAGCTTGGAATTTATGTCTCAGATAACTATCTAGTCTACAGGCAACCTTATTAAATATTACGTAGAAAAAAAAACATAGAAACACATTGAAGCTTTTATAACTCTGCCATTTACAAGCCTGATATATACTGTGTTTTCTGTGTCTCTTGCCAGTTGAATATTCATTAAAAACAGTATTTTACAATTATATATATATAATCAATCACGCAAAATTTAAAGTAAGTAATTTTTTTTTTAAAAAAAAGTCTAAATTAATATATTTTTACTTTATCTTTTTTAAATATCAAAGTCTTTTTAAAGTTAAAAAAATATAACCAAATATTCAAAATCACACATAAAAAAGAAAATTAATTCTATACGATTATGTATATATAATATTAATTTCAATTTCTTTTTCTATCTCTTCGTTTTTATTTTATATTAATTACGCATATAGAGAAGACAAATTTCATTTACATATTAAATATTTAAAATAATTTCTTGGGATGAAAATAATCCGTTCAATAGAGAAACAGAAGTTGAAATTCTTAGACTGTGTAAAAATAATCTATCACAGGTATAAAAAAAAAAAAAAACATTCTAAGATCGTAAAGAATTTGAGTTAATGAAATGTGTACGTAAAATTTAAAATTCAGCAATTTTATTTTATTTACTTTTTTTAAAAATATTATATATATAATATCAGACAAAATAGTGTATAATAAAACAAAGCAATGAAACAAACTGCATAACTTTTAATACATTTACAAATAAATAAGTAAAAACTATAGTCAGCTTACAGCATGAATGCCATCTTCAATACTATTTATTATAAATGAAATTGAATATGGCAATCATATTATAACCTACATATAGCATTATTTATTTATATTTTAAATTACAATTGTCAAATTAAATCAACTCACATCTTTGACACCACCCACATTAGATAAATATAATAATGACTATTATTAATCATTTACTAAACTCGAGATTGTCTCTAGCACAGATACTGACTTCAAAACTCAATTAAAGATTACTATATCTGATTTTTTAACATCAAACAAACAAACACGTGACATTATTCACATTTTCCTCCATGTGTAATATCTTTATAAATATATTAATTAACCTCAATATTACCACATATTCTTTTAAATTCATATAAATAACGATACAATAATATAATAAAGATATATATAAGAGACAATGACCTGGACCAACTGATGAGTGCCGGTACAATGCGAAACGCATCTTGGGAGTCATTTGTCTTTTATTGTATCTTTATTTATATGAATTTAAAAGAATATGTAGTAATATTGAGGTTAATTAATATATTTATAAAGTTTATTTATTTATATATTGAAAATTGTAAAACTAATTTCAGTATTTATTTTATTATATACATTTGAATAAATATAATTCAATAAAAGTAGAATGTAAACAAAATTTAGATATTTCTGAATTAAGTATCAAATTTTGCTTATATCATCCAGAATTAAGAACCAACTATTAGTAATAAACGAATGGTTTATTGCTTAAGAGTTCATAAGATGTCTGAGCACTAGAACTCACAGAGACATGCATGATGCATAAACATTATGCTCTGTCATTCTAATACTGCATGAAACCATGAAGGGCAAAATGGAAATGATTATTCAAAAACTGTATTCCAGAAACTGACATATATATTGTGATGGATGCCTCCAACACCCCTCCAATAAACAGTACAAACACCATAAACCCCAATCCCAATTCAAGCCCATGATATTAATCTTACTTATTAAGTCATATAATTAGGTAATGTTAGGGCTCATAAACTAACAACAAGTTATCACAACTTAAGATTTAAAGCCAAATATAAAGAAACATTAAAACAAAGCTAAACCTAACCAGTCCAATGGATATCAGGACATACAATAGATCAGATGAATGAATTTAATCAAGAAAAAAATAAATTAATGCATATAATATTAAAGTAAAGAAAAACCCATTGTTTATTTCCTTATCTTTTCTTATGATTTTATTTTAACAAATTGTTTACATTAATACTTAGCCAAAGATGACGTCAACAATAAAGTAAAATGATTAGCGTGAACTGGTTTAATATATAGGACATATTCAACGAACTTTTTGTTCAAGGAAGAAAAAAAATTCCCCTGAGTAAACATATATATATATATATCCTGTATAAAGGAGTTAAAAATAAAATTGAAGGTTTGTATCAACCAATTTGAACTCGTAATAATGTTGAAGAAATCTTTCACAAGAATTTTAGAAAATGGGTAAACATTTAATTTGAAAACATCTAAGCCAATAGTTTGTGACTAAATAATTTAAGAATAAAACAAAGCATTCAAATCTTTAAAAAATAGAACACGGATTGATTCCTCACTATAAATTTCTGAATTTAAATCTTAAACAGGCAGTAGCAGAAGGAATATTGACGCTTCTCCAAAATTGACAAGACCAATATAGGATTGTCCTATCTCTCCATGCATGGATTGATAAATATCAAAACGATCCATCACAAATTCTTTCTTGTTACACTCCATTCCATAACTTCAGTTTGAAGGCTAATAAAGTCAACAAATCCACAGATGTTCAAATCCTAAACTGTGCATAAAGACACTACTATGGATTATAAGAATAAGCCATCAGAACATTATCCATATGAAATATAAAACCCATTTATAAAGTTAATGTCATCAATAATTAATTGTTTGTATATAATTATTTTATTTTATTTATTTTAATATAAAGCTGAGTAACTTTAATTTATCTATATGAAATATAAAACCCATTTATAAAGTTAATGTCATCAATAATTAATTGTTTGTATATAATTATTTTATTTTATTTATTTTAATATAAGGCTGAATAACTTTAATTTAAAATTTATGAAATTAATAATAAAGATAACATCCCTCATTACTATGGATAGACAAAATTTATGAGGTACAATCTTGATTATGAAATAATCCGATCATTATAAATGAGACAAGGTAAGATGCTACCTAAGATATATATTAATTCCATAACACACACACACCCATTTATTAATTGTTTATTCTAAAGTTTGTATTAATTATTAATATTTTTTTAAATTGTTAATATTTTTTAATATATTTTCTATGCATTTTTTTTATTGTTTTTGTCTTAAATTTATAATTCTCTTTTATCACACAGATGGGATACATAGCAGGGAGGTCTATTAAATCATTGCGATATTTATTAAGATATAAAAAATTAATATGTTACTATATATTGTACCGCAGAATATATGTTACTATATATATATGTTACTATATATTGTACTGCAGAAAGGAGTTTGCTATTAACTGAAAGGAGACCCTTTGATTCCTCTTGGAGGCCTTAAAGGAACCGAGCAGGGCAAATTCCTAATGTCCACTCCATACGTTCTTGTTGTTGCAGCTGTTATTACTATATGTTTATTCATATAGTATACGAACACGGATGGGCTGCTCACCAACACGCATTGGCCAGCGTGGTGAGTTTATTGGCTTTTTACCTCTGAGTTTAAGATCAAGAAACACCATGGTCTTTTTTCTCAGTGCCTGATAAGGCAGAATGAATGTTTGTGTAAATGATAAAGATTTTTCCCAATTATACAATTATGACAGACAAAAATAAAGCATGGCCCTTAATCCCAGGAGGCTGTAAAGTCACCAATCAAGGCAGCGGTTGGTGGCCGAAGGCGGAGGGTGCTAAGAATATCCTGGAGGCGAACCCAGGCTGCCATTTGATGACGACTTGTTATTTAGGTACTTACAACTGCAGATCACTTTCAAGTGAAGGAAGATTGCAAGAATTAGAAGAAGAACTCTCTTATATTAAATGGGATATTATTGGACTTTGTGAAGTTCGAAGAAAAGGTGAAGAGACAATTGATTTAAAAAGTGGACATATGCTCTATTATAAAGGCACAAATATTGGAAATACAAGTGGAGTAGGATTCATTATAAATAAGAAGTGGAAGAACAATATTGTGGAGATTGATGGTGTATCAGACAGAGTGGCAAGATTAGTTATACAACTTAATAGCAGATATCAAATGCAGATAATTCAGGTTTATGTCCCAACAAGTTGTCACAGTGATGAAGTAGTAGAAGATTTTTATATGGATGTACAAAAGGCTTTTGATCAGAGTAAACAACATTTTAAAATTGTTATGGGAGATTTTAATGCTAGAATTGGTAAACAAATGAAAGATGAAAGTGTTGTAGGTAATTTTGGTTATGGTAATAGAAATGAGAGAGGACATAGACTTGTGGAGTTTGCAGAGAAGAAAAAACTTTATATTATGAATTCTTTTTTTGAGAAAAATGTTAGAAGGAAATAGACATGGAAGCATCCAAATGAAAGTACAGCAGAAATGGATTATATTTTGACTAACAGGAAATACATATTTCAAGATTGTAATGTTCTTAATAAATTTAACACAGGAAGTGATCATCGATTAGTAAGGGGTAAGATACATGTTAATGTAAAACTAGAGAGACAAAAATTATTAAGAAAAACTATATTTACAGTTGATATTCCTAATCTTCAGAAACATTCTAATGAATTTAAATTAGAACTTACAAATCGGTTTCAAGTATTAGTAGATTTTGAACATGATTCAGATTTGAATGAAATTAATATGAAAATAACTGATACACTTTTAAAAACTGCATCAAAGATAGCTGGTAGAAAAAAGCAGCAATTGACTAATAAAATTTCTACTGATACTAGAGAACTTATGAAGAAAAGAAGGAATATGAAGATATGCAAGAATGATGCATTAAAAAGAATTGAATATCTCAAATTTTGTAAAATGGTGCGGAAAAGAGTTGAAAATGATATAAGAAAGTATAACTGTGAACTAGCAAGAAAAGCTGTAGAAGAAAATAAAAGTCTTAAGAATGTAAAACAACATTTTGGTATTGGTAGGAAATTTATATCTGCAATAAGGAAAAAAGATGGAATTATTACTAAAAAGAGGGATGACATTATGAAATTGGTAGAAGATTTTTATCAAGAATTATATAGTAATAAAGAACAAGTACCTCCTATATCTATTACATCTTCCGAATTGCCCAGAATTTTAAATGAAGAAGTGAGAAATGTAATTAAATGTATGAAAAAAGGAAAGGCTCCAGGTAATGATGGAATTATAATTGATATATTAAAAGAAGCAGGTGAAGAAACAGAAAAAATATTAGCAAAGTTATATACCAAATGTCTAAATGATAAAGATGTACCGGATGATTGGAAGAATGCAGTAATAATATTAATATTTAAAAAAGGTGATAAAAAAGATATTAGAAATTACAGACCTATCAGCCTTTTATCAGTTTTATATAAAAATTTTACCAAGATAATTACAACTCGTCTACAGAGAACCTTGGATTTTCACCAACCAAGAGAACAAGCTGGATTTAAAAGTGGTTTTAGTACAGTAGATCATATTCAAGTATTGAGAGAAGTTATAGAAAGGACAAATGAATATGAGTTGTCATTATGTTTTGGATTTGTAGATTATGAAAAGGCATTTGATTCTATAAACATTTCTTCAGTGATTAAAGCATTGGATCATCAAGGTATAGATCCAGGATATTGTCATATTTTAAAGAATATTTATAAAAATGCAACAGCAACAATTAGATTACATAATGATACTGGGAAAGTCAACATTGAGAAAGGTGTAAGACAAGGTGACTCCATATCTCCAAAACTTTTTACAGCAGTGCTGCAAGAAGTATTTTGTGGATTAAAATGGGAAACTAAAGGAGTGAAAGTAAATGGAGATTATTTAAGTCATTTAGATTTTGCAGATGATGTAGTTGTTTTTGCAAATAATGCTTCCGAGCTGCAGGAAATGTTGCAGGAGTTATCAGATGAAAGTAGGAAAGTAGGACTAAAGATAAATGTTAAAAAGACTAAAGTAATGTTTAATCGATTTGCTCCAAATATGAAAATAAAGATTGATTATGATGAATTAGAAGAAGTTAAGAGTTACAAATACCTTGGTCAGATTATTAATACAGATGGAAACATAATAGAGGAAATTAATCATAGAATTAAACTTGGTTGGAGTGCTTTTGGTAAAAATAACTTGATATTAAAAGGAAATATGCCTATGTGTTTGAAAAGAAAGGTTTTTAACAAATGTGTTTTACCAGTTCTTACTTATGGATCTGAGACTTGGACACTTAATAGAAGATCAATACAGAGACTTCAGACCACTCAAAGAAGTATGGAGAGATGTATGTTGGGAGTAACAAGAAGAGATCGAAAACGCAATGTATGGGTAAGAGAACAAACAGGTGTTACTGACCTCATTGAAAAAATTAAAAGATTGAAGTGGAGTTGGGCTGGACATATTGCTAGAAGAGATGATAATAGATGGACAATTGAAATTTTAAACTGGATTCCAAGAGATTGTAAAAGACCCAGAAGGAGACCACATGTAAGATGGATGGATGAAATAAGAAAATGTGTAGGGGTGATGTGGAGAAGAGAAGCTAAAGATCGGAGAAGATGGATTAAACTTGGAGAGACCTTCATCCTGCAGTGGATTGATAATGGTTGATAATGATGATGATGATTTATATATGGTACAAATATACGTATTGGCATTTGGTAAAAGCTAAAAAAAAAAAAAGAGTAAACTTCAATTTTTTTTTGTTAGTATAATTTATTTTTTAAAAAACATACAGTGAAAGTTAAAATTGTCTTTTGTATTTTTTTTATGTAATTAAAAATAAAAGTTAAAATTGGAGAGAACAAAAGACACACAGATTACCAATCCAGATAAATTAAAAGAATTCCAAAAGTAAAAAGATAAGCTAGAAGAAAAATATTTTTGCTAATTAAAAATGGCCAAAAGACTTGAAAAAAAAAGAGAACTTTGTAATTGAAAAATGATTAAAGTCTGTACAAGATTATGAACCTAAACGCCATGATAATAACATGTGCAGAAGTCTGAAAACTGGACCTCTAGTATAAAAAGGCAGAGACCAATTTGAGGAACATCTTGTTTTTTCTGTTTTTTCCATTGGCTGGTTTTGGATTATTAAATCCAAAACCACTTCATGATGAAATAATCCTTTATGTGGGAGTAGACTGGGCCTTTAGCTGACATCGTTAAGAAGATGGATACTAGAAAAACCTCTGCGACTAGCCTTCAGAACAGATTACAAGATCAACTAATAATCAAAGGCCGAGCTCAATTCTAACCCAAAAAACTATGCATAGTAAGCTACAATCTTCATGAATTCACAAAACTTACCAGTAAGCTATGATTCATTATTCCCGATTGTGATAAAATTAAACGTTTGCAAACAATTCTTAAAAATATGTTTAAACAATCCCGATAGAGACATTAATTTTCTTGTGCAAGGGACATTCATTTTAGAAACTTTCTAGAAGAAATTTGGAAGTGAAATGTGATTGTGAAATTGTTTTTTTATTAATTGATTTATATCTGAATTAGTGTGTGTTCTCTCCAGTTTATTTAATTAACAATTTAATGTTAAATATTTCAGTTTGTTAGAATAAAAGAGATTTTACTTTTATCAATCTTTTTCATTGTGCATTATTAATAATAGTTATTAATTATTATTAAATTTATTAATATTCATTTATTGATATTTAAAAATATAATTTACCTTTGCCAAAATGTTTAATAAATTCCAAGAATAATAATATTTAGGAAATAATGCTCATTCATGGCAAAATATAATACCGATTACTTTTAAAAGCATTTTTTTTTTAATTTGCGAGATGTGGTGGCAACAGATTTTACAGATTCTTATGAATCCTGGTGCCCAGATCAAATAAATTAAAAGCTGATTTCATCAATAGCACAATTCGTAACAATTACTAGGCCGAGTTGATTAGGAAATATAGTTATGTTTTTTGAGAAATAGAAATACAACTTCCTTCTTTTGACTTGATCAACTCGTGTATTTATAATGCATATAGAGGCCTAGCAAGATGGAAAACATTATAATATATAATAATGTATATAAATTAAATTTATTAAGTGCAAGCAGATGATATAATAATCGTAAAGGCTAAAACCTTCGTCAGATGCGCTTTAAAATGCTTATGTGACAGCCAATCAGATGTAATAATGACTGCATGTGTAACTCTCAATTCAAAAACACATGCCAGAAATACAAGAAAAAGATGGAACCCCCTTCTTCTCTACTTACATTTATATATAAATAAACCAGACTCAAGTGCTTAATAAATTTAATATATTTACATTTGTTACTATTACTTCATTGGATTTGAAAATTGCTTTGTAGCAAATCAAAAGATTCCACATTGTTTATTTATGATAATATTAAATCATGCTATCACACTTCCAATGTAAAGCTGTAACAACAAATAGAAGTTTGAGGCAGACAGAAGGTCTAACTTAATTAATTATACTAACAACTTAATCAAATCAGGATACAGGTGCAATATAGTATACAGCAAAATTAGACATTTTGTAAATAATATTGGAAAACACAGAGATGAAGACAACAAACCTTGGATATTATTGCCCTATGTGCACTCTTTGCATAAACGTTTTATAAGACTTTCTCTAAGGAATTTCATTTGAGTTTTTATACACCCATCTCAACTAATAGGCTTATTAACAATATTAAAGACCCTATAGCTTCTGATCAACCCCACAGGCTGTGTACATAGTGGCATACCCTCATAATGGATGCAAGGCATCATACTATGGTGAAACAAGAGCCACCATAGCTACTAGGATATCACAACACAAGTATAGATACAATAAGGCATATACGGATCCAGAATTCACTTCAATTTTTGCACAACATCAAAAAATGTCAGGACATGTGTTCGAACCTCATCTGCAAAATTAGTGTGTACTGAGAGGCATTATATTAAGTGAAATGTAAAAGAAGCTTACTTTATAGCAGAGGACTCCTTCACCATTAATCGTAAGGATGCATGTTTTGCTATATCTAAAAGATGGTCTTAGTGACTCATTTACATAGAATTTGCATAAGGTATTTATTTATATAATGATTTCAAAGAAAGAATCATAACTAGCTATGAATATGAGAAGTACATCTTCTTGAAAGTGCTCAGCCATTTAATTTAGTTTTCTATTTGTTGTTACAGCTTTACATTGGAAGTGTGATAGCATGATTTAATATTATCATATTGAAGACAAACGTAAAGTAGAAATCTACAGGTATTGTTTATTTATATTTAATATTCAGTGAATTAAATGTGAAAGTGTTTTAAGCTCTTAGTTCAGAATACTTGAGTCTGGCTAATTTATATATAAATTTAAGTAGAGAAGAAGGTGGGTTCCATCTTTTTCTCATATTTCTGGCTTGTGTTTTTGAATTGAGAGTTCCACATGCAGTCATTATTACATCTGATTGGCTGTTACATAAGCATTTTTAAGGCACATCTGTTGAAGGTTTTAGCCTTTCATGTTATTATTATGGATGCCTTTCACTTAAAGTTACATATAACAATCAAAATTGCTCCCAAGGAAGAAAAAAAAGAAAAAAAATTCTATTTTTTAGGGTTTTGGTTTTCACTTTAGATAAAAATATTTTTAATATATATATCATTAAAAACATTAATATATATAAAAATTAAATATATTTTATTTTTATTAATAAAAGTTTAATTGAAAGAAATGAAAATATATTTTAAAAGTAAAAATAAGCTTTCAAATTAAATTAAAACTTACCTTTTTAATTAACAAGCATAACATAAACGGTTTCACTGTGTGAGATGCAGTGAATTTAGATTTTTATTGCTTTCCTAATTAGACATGTTATCTATATATAAAAATAAACACTAAAATACCCCATCTTTATAAAAATAAGCTGTTAACTGATTGAAAATGAGGGTGAATGATCACGGTAATGGTTACTAAAATAAAGTCAATCTAAAAGTGCTGGAAGGAATAAAAAGGAATTGGTAACCTAATTAGTTTTCAAAACCGAAAATGATAATAGTCCATTAAAGATTGATTGAATATTAAAAAAAAATTATTTCAACTTTTGTGCTTCTTATCTTATTCCTTTTACATTCATTATTTTGCCTTTTGTTTCAGTATTTAAGATTGTTACATATTCTATTCATTATATAATCGTACATCTTTTTGAAGAAACGAATACATGTTTGAGTAAATGTATTTTTATCCTTTGTATATAATAAATTTTTTTAGTTTCGAACTCAGACTTTCACACGACCCACTACTCTCAGTGCCATCTCATATATATAATCAGTGCTCAGCTTTATATTAAGATAGCCAATCTTCATACTAGTTTGAAGCCTGTCCTCTAAAGTATGAAGATTGGCTATCTTAATATAAAGCTGAGCACTGATTATATATATATATATATATATGAGGATAGTAATCTAGACCAACTGATGATTGCTGCTTTAGCATGAAATACGTAAATTGGTGATTATTTATTTTTTCAACATGTGTGTGATCGGGTGGGTCAGCAATATAAGATGGCACTGAGAGTAATGGGTCATGTGAAAGTCTGAGTTCGAATCCTGCCTATATTACATATATAAATGCAGGTTTAAGCCTGTGCAATGTATTAATTTTTTTAGTTTCTAATTTCATTTTTCGTTTTAGTTGCAGTAATGGAACAGTAAATAAAATAATGTTTTGAGCTAACTAGGAAATAAGTTAAACAGAATAATAATATTCAGCCATAACATAGAACAAATACACTCACTAAGGGGATACACATCCTATTTGCATTTGAGATAATGATTATGTGTTTGCATGCTGAGTCTCTGACATCCACACATATAAAAATATCATGTAAATATCTTTTAATTATTTCTGAATTATACAAGCAGCTAGATTTCAATTTCTGATAGTTTTCTCTTCTCATCATCATCATTTATATGATTCATCATTTAAATGATGTGCAGCTGAACAAATAAACCACCTCCAGGCCATCTGTGCATACTTTGAATATTTTTTGCTGACTGATTATTTTTACCATGACAATCTTCTTTTTATCCAATTACATTTTAAATCACAATATCCTATATATTTTTGTCTGTCTCATCATATGTCTCAAATAATGCATTCTTCTTTGTTATCTATAATTGCTGTTTTCATATGCTTGTATTCACTAATTTTCTTAACTATTCAAGAAATTTCAATCATCCTTTGAGTAAACTTGATTTCAAATGCTCTACTTCTAATCAGCTCTTGTTTTCTTAGTGCTTCGCAATTTTATATTAAATGGATTATATAAAGTCCTTTATTAGAGTATGTTTGGTGGACATAGTTATCGCTCTGTTCTTCCATAAGAGTATTAATTTTTGTAACACCTTCAATTCTATCAGGATTTATGAATTTCTAAAAAGCAATAAATAGAAAAATATTTTTACCTTTTCACATAGGCATTATAGTAATTTATATAAGCTCAATGATTCTGTATTGAGTACAGAAAATCTCTCAAACCCAAACACAAGATAAACTGGCTGCTTTATCTTTAACCTAAATTCTGATTTATATAGGCCATTCTGAAGAATCTTGGTTTGAGAGTGTGAAGATGTGACTCTGTTCATGTTTACATCCATTAGTTGATTTCATAAATTTAATATTGTGAAATCTTTTGATTTACGATGATTCAATTTTAAGAATTAATAGAAATTATGTAAGTCTGAAATTTATTATCAAATGCATAATAAATAAGTAATTAAATAGAGAGGATTTTCACTTTTTCAAATATGCACTGTACTAATTTATATAAGCCCAACAATGCTGTGTTGAGTACAGATGAAATTCTCAAACCCAAACCCAAGATAGGCTTTCTAAAGATAAGAGTGGCCATCTTATCTTTAACCTAAATTCTGATTTATATAGACCAGTCTGAAGCATCTTGGTTTGAGAAAGTGAAGATGTTTCTCTGTTCACTTTTATGCCCATTAGTTTCTTTCATATATTAATATATACAAAATATTTTGATTTACTATGAGTCAATTTTAAAAATAGAAATTATGTAACTCTGAAATTTATTTAGCAAGCACATAGTATTATGTAATTAAATAGAAAGAATTTTCATCTTTTTACATGTGAAATGTACTATGAATTCTTAAAATTGACTTGTAATAAATTAAAACATTTCAAGTATATTAATATAGAAAAAAAAACTAATGGATGTAAAAGTGATTAGAGTAACAACATCATTCTTTCAAAGCAAGATGCTTCAGATTGGCCTATATAAATCAGAATTTAGGTTAAACTTAAGATGGCCACTTTTATCTTTATAAAGTTTATCTTGTGTTTCGGTTTGAGAGTTTTCCTGTATTCAACACAGCCTTGTTGAGCTTATATAAATTAGTGCAACACATATGTGAAAAGATGAAAATCATTTTAATTTATTTACATACAAACTATGCACTTGATAAATAAATTTCAGAGTTAAATAATATAGTTAGTAATAATAAATTGAGGCATATACTGACTTACATCTTCACTTAGATACTGAATTATATGTTCATGCATTCGTTCATTATAAAATAAAAGTGAAGCACCATCTTTCATTGTAATTACATATACTTGGTAATGTTCAATAACTTTTGTTCCTTATAAATGTGTAATCATAACTTTATTATCCAAAAACTATGATTTCTCTAATTGTTTTTACATCATTATGAATTTTTAATTAAGTTTAGCATTGTATTTAGAAATATCTTATGTAAAATACTGCACAACATATATGGAAAAGATCAGAAAGAAAGGATGAAGTATATATGCTTACAATAATAAACTGCAGAAATCTTTTATTAAACATTTATAACATACAGTGTTCATAGATGGAAAAATGGCTTCTCATGCATTACAAAATGTATAAAATTTATGACTTTAAATGTTTTTTGTTTGTTTATTTCATCATCATCATCATCAACCATTATCAATCCACTGCAGAATGAAGATCTCTTCAAGTTTAATTCATCTTTTCCTATCTTTAGCTTCTCTTTTCCACATCACCTCTGCACACTTTCTTATTTCATCCATCCATCTCACATGTGGTCTCTTTCTGAGTCTTTTACAATCTCTTGGAATCCAGTTTAAAATTTCAATTGTCCATCTATTATCATCTTTTCTAGCAATATGTCCAGCCCAACTCCACTACAGTCTTTTAATTTTTTCAATGAGCTCAGTAACACCTGTTTGTTCTCTTACCCATACATTGCATTTTCGATCTCTTCTTCTTAGTTCCTACACACATCTCTCCATACTTCTTTGAATGGTCTGAAGTCTCTGTATTGCTCTTCTATCAAGTCTCAGATCCATAAGTAAGAACTGGCAAAACACATTTATTAAAAATCTTTCTTTTAAAACACATATGCATATTTCCTTTTAGTACCAAGTTATTTCTACCAAAAGCACTCCAACCAAGTTTAATTCTATGATTAATTTCATCCATTATATTTGAATCTGTATTAATAATCTGGCCAAGGTATTTGTAACTGTTAACTTCTTCTAACTGATCATAATCAATCTTTATTTTCATATTTTGAGAAAATCTATTAAACATTACTTTAGTCTTTTTAACATTTATCTTTAGTCCTACTTTCTTACTTTCATCTGATAACTCCTGCAACATTTACTGTAGCTCTAAAGCATTATTTGCAAAAACAACTACATCATCTGTGAAATCTAAATGACTTAAATAATCTCCATTTACCTTCACTCCTTTAGATTCCCATTTTAATCCACAAAATACTTCTTGCAGCACTGCTGTAAAAAGTTTTGGAGATATGAAGTCACCCTGTCTTACACCTTTTTCAATGTTGATTTTCTTACTATCATTATGTAATCTAATTGTTGTTGTTGCATTTTTATAAATATTCTTTAAACTATGACAATATCCTGGATCTACACCTTGATGATCAAATGCATTAATCACTGAAGAAATGTTTATAGAATCAAATGCCTTTTCATAATACACAAATCCTAAGCATAATGGCCATTCATACTCATTTGTCCTTTCTATAACTTCTCTCAATACCTGGATATGATCTACTGTACTAAAACCACTCTTAAATCCAGCTTGTTCTCTTGGTTGGTGGAAATCCAGGGTTTTCTGTAGACGAGTTGTAATTATCTTAGTAAAAATTTTGTATAAAACTGATAAAAGACTGATAGGTCTGTAATTTCTAAAATCTTCTTTATCACCTTTTTTAAATATTAATATTAATACTTCATTCTTCCAATCATCTCCTACATCTTTATCATTTAGACATTTGGTATATAACTTTGCTAATTTTTTTTTTATTTCTTCACCTGCTTCTTTTAATATATCAATTATAGTTCCATCATTACCTGGAGCCTTTCCTTTCTTCATAAATTTAATTGCATGTCTCACCTCCTCATTCAAAATTCTGGGCAATTCAGAAGATATAATAAGTATAGGAGGCACTTGTTCTTTATTACTATATAATTCTTGATAGAAGTCTTCTGCCCATTTCATGATGTCATCTCTCTTTTTAGTAATAATGCCATCTTTTTTTCTTATTGCAGATATAAATTTCTTACCAATACCAAAATGTTGTTTTACACTCTTTAGACTTTTATTTTCTTCTACAGCTTTCCTTTCCTTTTAACATTTTTCTTAAAAAAGACTTCATAATATAAAGTTTTTCTTTTTCTGCAAACTCCACGGTCTATGTCCTCTCTCATTTCTATTACCATAACCAAAATTACCTATAGCATTTTCATCTTTCATTTGTTTACCAATTCTAGCATTAAAGTCTCCCATAACAATTTTAAAATGTTGTTTACTCTGATCAAAAGCCTTTTGTACATCCATATGAAAATCTTCTATAACTTCATCACTATGAGAACTTGTTGGGGCATAAACCTGAATTATCTGCATTTGGTATCTGCTATTAAGTTGTAAAACTAATCTTGCCACTCTGTCTGATACACCATCAATCTCCACAATGTTATTCTTCCATTTTTATTTATAGTGAATCCTACTCCACTTGTATTTCCAATATTTGTACCTTTATAGTAGAGTATATGTCCACTTTTTAAATCAATTGTTTCTTCACCTTTTTTTCCAACTTCACAAAGTCCAATAATGTCCCATTTAATATAAGACAGTTCTTCTTCTAACTCTTGCAATCTTCCTTCACTTGAAAGTGATCTGCAGTTGTAAGTACCTAAATAAAAAGTCGTCTTAAAATAAACAACAATATAAATAAACAAATATTTAAGAATATTTGTTTATTTATATTGTTGTTTATTTCAAGTTTTTTTTTGGATAGTTTATAATTGAAATCATTTGCCTGATACAGCATAGTTTATAACCTTACTGTATTGAATAAACTCACGAATCTTGTATTTAGTGAAATGTAAATGTAAAAATATAAAAATTTAAGAAAATACATATTTTTTCCATAGTCTTATTAAAATATGAAACCAATAAATTAAATTAAAAGATGGCTACTGAAATAGTATTTATAAATTAAACAATATGTTAACATTAAATTTTGTTTTAAATTAGGCTGAAACATTTGAAAGTATCAAGGCATGAATTGCATAATGTTTTTAAGTTGTTTTCATGATTTGATAAGGCAGAGATAGCATTGAATATTTTCTAACGCCTTGAAATTTTGGTGATAAATAGGCCAACTATGTTACTACATAACATATGTGTTGATTTAGAAAAAAGGCATTAAAAGCAGTTTGGGGAAAGAAATAATCGCCATTCTACTAGAACACACTGTACAAATAATGAGTGAAAAAAATAGAAGGCTAAACTAAAATAAATTATTACACAGAAAAAATAAATTTGCAAACATTATTTAAATAATTAAAAAATGGTTCACATGTTTGAGCACGATTTATGTTATGACAGGTAATAATTAATGAAATCTTGGACATTTAAGTGTTAATTCCAATATTTGCAACGCTCTCCACGATTTACTTTATCCTTTTGTAAGATAAGGATTAAAGAGTAAACTTTTGACCTTTACACGCGGAAATATTTGATTAATAGAAAATTTTATTTTATCCTAGGCAATTTTATTTTATTTGTGCTAAATTGATTAAATATATATATATCAAGGCGGTACTACTTCTAGCTACAATCTTAATATATAATATTGATAACTGTTTAAGATGGCTTTTTTCACATATCTGTTACAGTTGTGACGTCATCAAAGTATAAGATTGTTTATAGCGAACGGCATCATAGTATAAGATTGTTTATAGAGAAATTTTTTTTACCTAGATGCTAACTGATTATTACATTAAATGCTTCATTATTTCTTATGAACTTCCCAGCAGTAAACCGTTCGATTATTTTTACTTAATTTTTTTTTTAAAAAAAAGTTATCTATTTATGGCGAAATCAACCTGATTTTCATAGTGATGATAAAAATCGTATATCTCTGTAAACTAAAAAAAAAAAATTAGTTTAAATAATAAAAAAAAATATTTATTTTTAATAAAATTAATATTTACTTTAAAATAACATCTTTCTTTATTAGCAGCTTACTATTTTTTAAAATACTATTTATAAATGTGTATGTGCGCGTGAATCCTATGATAAAATATGAATTAATTATAAAATTAAAATTTCAATTACATTTAATAAGACCAAACATAAAATCTTTAAATATTATTATTTTTATTAATGTAATTGAATATTTTGTTTCGAGGTTAAGTTATATGATGTTTCAAAACCGGAAGTGGCTGGTCAGAACTGCAATTCAAAGATCTATAATTCTTGAGTTCGTTACTCTATGCTATAATAAACCATGCAATATATTTTACTTATTACAGAGTCAATTGCGATATAATTTAACTGTCATATTATAAAATATTTCTATATCAAAAAGGTTTAGTGGCAGAATAGTTTGATTGATTTATATAGTACCAAGTCATAATTTTCATTTCAGAATTTATTATATTGTGTATACTATACTCATTTTAGTAATTAAAGTTGTCAAGTGTTGGTGGTCGAGTGGGTAACACAGCCGCCTTATGAGCAGTTTTCCCGGGGTTCGCTTCCCGGCCGACGCTTTGATACATAAAAAAAAAAAAAAGTTAGTACTAAAACGTTTATTTTAAACATTGCTTGCTCATAGCAAGAAAAAAATTATAGATTTTGCTCGTATTTTTATATTCTTTAATTTAACTTTTTTTTTATTTTTTAATCTGTCTAAATGTATCTTGCAACTCAATTTTGACTTACTTTTCTATTTTTGATTTAGTTGAAACTTTGCATAAGTCATTAAACAATTTTTTTCTAAAAAATCCATTTATAATATATATATATTGTATATTGTGATAGAATCAGGTGTTTGACTAATGGCATTGGGCCATTTTTGCAACAGATGGCGTAATTGGTTAGAGGCCACTAATACCTATTAAGATCCTACATCAAGTGTGACTGCATATGTAATGGAATGTTACTGATATTAATTAATATTTACTAAGGCAATAAACCTAAAGCATGAGCGCTTGAAAATGTGAAGGTAGGGACCTCTACAGGTCTTAACCACAAGCTTATGGATTGGAAGAAAAGAGGGGAATATTAATCCCTAACGCAAAATCTCCTTTAAAGATTGATGATGATGATTAAGCCAGAATTTAATGTGTCTATAAATACTTGAAACATAGTCTATATCTCTTAATTATCACCACTTTTGTAACAATCAGTCTGAAGATCATTGCACACTGATAGTTTTATTTTGCGATTCCTGGCAATAACCAGAGTTTCAGGGCATCATCTTCTCTCACACCACACCAAACAAGGACTGAATTTAACTTTATAACCATTATTTCACCATTTGCATTCCAAGTTGTGACTCAGTTCAAAGAATGGATTCATACACAGTTCAAATAATGGGGGGGGGGGTTGATATGAATAAAAATAATTTATGAGTTGATAATCTAATTAATAAAATAGACAAAGAATAGGAATAATAAGAAGTCATAAAAATACACATAATTATAAATTAGTTATTAAGAAGAGAAATATTATTCCACCATCTAACATTTAAATATAATAAAAATAAATATAAATAAATGTACAACTAATAAAATACATATTAATTAAAGATTTGAACCCAGACTTAGAGATCATTTATCTTTTTCACATTATGTGGTCATGAATTTTGCTTATATAGGATAGAGTGAATGACTATAGGGCACTTGAAAGTCTGGGTTCAAATCACCTTTAATTACATCTAGTTAAGTATTATAATTGTATTTCAATATTACAAAGTATCAATAAATTATTGTTACTGGTACTAGAAAAAAATAGAAATTCACTTGTGAAAATAAATCTTAAGTACAATAATATCACTCAAATAATATTCCTATTTTTTTGTATTATAAAATTTTTAACTAGATAAATTATTGTTAGGAATCCAATGAACACTTTATTTAATTAAATAAGACAGTAGAACCCAATAATGATTTTAAATTTAAAAGTTTTGTTTAATATCATGGTATTTTCTCTAGTTGTAAAATATTTTTTGTAGATTGTATGCATGTAACAATTTACAAAGGAATCCCCAAATCCATCCCATGAGAAACTAGTCATTAAATTAATACTTTTACTATCACAAATGAAAGAAGTTGCAATTGATTAAAGTAATCAAAAATTGAATATTAATTTAGTATACTTGTGAGAATATTATTCATTGAAAAAATTATATTTCATTAGAAATATATATATATATTTATATATATATATATATATTGTAACAATGGATGACCATCTGCAAGCATCATAGATCATCATCAAATGTAATGTTCATAAATAATGGCATTTTTAATCACAAACTCTCAATAGATAAAGAGTTAAGTTTTATTCGAGTAGTGTGCATGTGAGTTTCTTCATATTTCATCTCAAACAAATATTTCTGTACATAAAATTTAAAAAAAAGATTTTTGTTAACTAATTATAAAATTAATTTTTGGAAAGAAATAATGAAATAAAATAGTTAATAAAAGTTATCAACTCCCAATAGAATTTTTAATTAAATTTTGTTTAAAATAGGCAAAACTCTCTATATGTAGTGCCACTCAGTTTTAATAACAGTTAAGAGCAAGCATAAGAAATGGTGATCATGTGATGTTTATTGGCTTAAATTTTGTTTACATAATGCAGTGTTCTAAAATGAATTTGCATTATTAAAAAAAGTAATATTTTTATTATTTTTTCTGTTTTCCTTTTTATGTTTCCAATTATGATTCTTCATCATTTGTTTTTTATCTTTGAAAAACATATTTTGATAATGTTTGCTGCTATGTGTAATTAAGCTGTTTTTTCAAAAAACATAACATTAAGATAGGATGGAGATAATGTTTGGATGGAAATAAGTAGGCTGTTGTTAAAAAAGTTGATAATGTATAAAAAGCTATAGCTGTGAATTTAGATCAGAATATATTTGTATTGGGGTAAAACATGGACTAACAGATTTTTCTGTAAAAATCATCATCGGACCATGTATTTACATGCTAAAAGTTGGAATATTATAATGAATGCATTATTGTATAAATACATAATGGATTTATACATAAACAGTTTAAATTTAACTAGAATAAATTGCTAGAAGTTCTAGTAACTCATCTTTTGGCCACATGGTTGCTACATGGTGTTCTAGGAATGAAGAAATAATGTTGTCGACCCTTTAACTGAAACTTGACTTAGCATGAAGAAAACTTGATTGCACCATTCCAGCTCTATCATATATATGTACCTATATTGCCATATTCAAGAAAGAGGAAAAGAAGATGTATTTATGTCTGATAATGATCCACCTGAAGTATGACCAATTAATGAATCAATCATAGAATCAACCATTGGAATAATACCACAAATTGTTGGTACAAAATAGAGCAAATGTGCTCTGTTTCATTAACCTGTAAATTCAATAAACATTAAAGAATTACATTGATTAAAATGTTCATTTGTAATCCATTCAAGAAAGTCTATAGGATTAATAACTGGATTAACATTCATATAACTTTATTCTGAAATGGGAAATAAAAATAATCTTGAGGATTGTGATAGACAATTGGGATATCAGATTTATTTTTATACAACTAATTTTGTGGGCAAAAGATGGGCAAAGCTCTGTTTAAATTAAATAAAATAAGATTTACTATTTCATCATCATCATCATTATCAACCATTACCAATCCACTGCATGATGAAGGTCTCTCCAAGTTTAATCCATCCTCTCTGATCTTCAGCTTCTCTTCTCCACATCACCCCTGCACACTTTCTTATTTCATCCATCCATCTCACATGTGGTCGCTTTCTGGGTCTTTTACAATCTCTTGGAATCCAGTTTAAAATTTTAATTGTCCATCTATTATCATCTCTTCTAGCAATACGACCAGCCCAACTCCACTTCAATCTTTTAATTTTTTCAATGAGGTCAGTAACACCTGTTTGTTCTCTTACCCATACATTGCATTTTTGATCTCTTCATGTTACTCCCAACATACATCTCTCCATACTTCTTTGAGTGGTCTGAAGTCTCTGTATTGCTCTTCTATTAAGTGTCCAAGTCTCAGATCCATAATTAAGAACTGGCAAAACACATTTATTAAAAACCTTCCTTTTCAAACACATGGGCATATTTCCTTTTAGTATCAAGTTATTTCTACCAAAAGCAATCCAAACAAGTTTAATTCTATGATTAATTTCTTCCATTATGTTTCCATCTGTATTAATAATCTGACCAATGTATTTGTAACTGTTAACTTCTTTTAATTCATCATAATCAATCTTTATTTTCATATTTTGAGCAAATCGATTAAACATTACTTTAGTCTTTTTAACATTTATCTTTAGTCCTACTTTTCTACTTTCATGTGCTAACTCCTGCAACATTTCCTGCAGCTCTGAAGCATTATTTGCAAAAACAACTACATCATCTGCGAAATCTAAATGACTTAAATACTCTCCATTTACTTTCACTCCTTTAGTTTCCCATTTTAATCCACAAAATACTTCTTGCAGCACTGCTGTAAAGAGTTTTGGAGATATGGAGTCACCTTGTCTTACACCTTTCTCAATGTTGACTTTCCCAGTATCATTATGTAATCTAAATTGTTGCTGTTGCATTTTTATAAATATTCTTCAAAATATGACAATAACCTGGATCTATACCTTGATGATCCAATGCTTTAATTACAAAGAAATGTTTATAGAATCAAATGCCTTTTCATAATCTACAAATCCAAAACATAATGACAACTCATATTCGTTTGTCCTTTCTATAACTTCTCTCAACACCTAACCACTTTTAAATCCAGCTTGTTCTCTTGGTTGGTGGAAATCCAATGTTCTCTGTAGACGAGTTGTAATTATCTTGGTAAAAATTTTATATAAAACTGATAAAAGGCTGATAGGTCTGTAATTTCTAATATCTTCTTTATCACCTTTTTTAAATATTAATATTATTACTGCATTCTTCCAATCATCTGGTACATCTTTATCATTTAGACATTTGGTATATAACTTTGCTAAAAAAATTTCTATTTCTTCACCTGCTTCTTTTAATATATCAATTATAATTCCATCATTACCTGGAGCCTTTCCCTTCTTTATACATTTAATTGCATGTCTCACTTCTTCATTTAAAATTCTGGGCAATTCAGAAGATGTAATAGATATAGGAGGTACTTGTTCTTTATTACTATATAATTCTTGATAAAAATCTTCTACCAATTTCATGATGTCATCTCTCTTTTTAGTAACAATTCCATCTTTTTTTCTTATTGCAGATATAAATTTCCTACCAATACCAAAATGACGTTTTACATTCTTAAGACTTTTATTTTCTTCTACAGCTTTCCTTGCTAGTTCACAATTATACTTTCTTATATCATTTTCAACTCTTTTCCGCACCATTTTACAAAATTCAAGATATTCAATTCTTTTTAATGCATCATTTTTGTATATCTTCATATTCCTTCTTTTCTTCATAAATTCTCTAGTCTCAGTAGAAATTTTATTGGTCAATTGCTGCTTTTTTCTACCAGCTATCTTTGTTGCAGTTTTTAAAAGTGTATCAGTTATTTTCATATTAATTTCATTCAAATCTTGAAACCGATTTGTAAGTTCTAATTTAAATTCATTAGAATGTTTCTGAAGATTAGGAATATCAACTGTAAATATTGTTTTTCTTAATAATTTTTGTCTCTCTAGTTTCACATTAACATGTATCTTACACCTTACTAATCAATGATCACTTCCTGTGTTAAATTTATTAAGAACATTACAATCTTGAAATATATATTTCCTATTAGCCAAAATATAATCCAATTCTGCTGTACCTTCATTTGGATGCTTCCATGTCCATTTCCTTTTAACATTTTTCTCAAAAAAAGAATTCATAATATAAAGTTTTTATTTTTCTGCAAACTCCACACATCTATGTGCTCTCTCATTTCTATTACCATAACCAAAATTATCTACAGCACTTTCATCTTTCATTTTTTTACCAATTCTAGCATTAAAGTCTCCCATAATGATTTTAAAATGTTGTTTACTCTGATCAAAAGCCTTTTGTACATCCACATAAAAATCTTCTACTACTTCATCACTATGAGAACTTGTTGGGGCATAAACCTGAATTATCTGCATTTGATATCTGCTATTAAGTTGTATAACTAATCTTGCCACTCTGTCTGATACACCATCAATCTCCACAATATTGTTCTTCCACTTTTTATTTATAATGAATCCTACTCAACTTGTATTTCCAATATTTGTGCCTTTATAATAGAGTATATGTCCACTTTTTAAATCAATTGTCTCTTCACCTTTTCTTCTAACTTCACAAAGTCCAATAATAAAGTCGTCATCAAATGGCAGCCTGGGTCCACAATCAGGAGATTCTTATCACCCTCCACCTTCGGCCACCAACCACTGCCTTGGTTAATGACTTTACAGCCTCCTGGGAATAAGGGCCATGCTTTATTTTTGTCTGTCATAATTGTATATATGTATTGGAAAAATATTTATCATTTACACAAACATTCATTCTGCCTCATCAGGCACTGAGAAGAAAGACCATGGTGTTTCTTGATCTTAAACTCAGAGGTAAAAAGCCAATAAACTCACCATGCTGGCTAATGCATATTGGTGAGCAGCCTATCCATGTTTGTATACTATATGAATAATCACATAGTAATAACAGCTGCAATGACAAGAACGTATGGAGTGGACATTAGGAATTTGCCTTGCTCGGTTCCTTTAAGGCCTCCAAGAGGAATCCAAGGGTCTCCTTTCAGTTAATAGCAAACTCCTTTCTGCAGCCATTTTATTATTTACTTTACTATAATTATTTACTTTACTATTTATTATTTACTTTACTATAATTCTCTTGGATGGTTAATCATTAAGTTGTACCAATTTTTATTTCTATTAACCTACCTTCTCTAAATGTTATGTATGTTTGCTTTAAAATAAGGTGTATATTTATACTTGTTGTGCATTATCTAATTGCTAAATGAGGACTAGATATTCAATCTTAATAGAGCATTTGGAGTAATAAAAATATTTTCTGTGTATTTATTTGATTTATATAAAAAAAAACAGATAATTTAATTTATCATTGCCTAGAAATTTCAGATATCTTATCAAGGGCTGTACCAACTATTGTTTGAGAAATGTAGAGTTAAAGTTACTATAATTGGAAATAAAACTTATTGTTATATAAATTTCTGCTTTGTTCATTTTTCATTTAGGCATTTCACAAAGCTAACTGAATAGTAAAACATTGCTAGTCAGTTTCACAAATTCAAAGTTTATTATTTAGAAAGGAGTTTGCTATTAACTGAAAGGTGACCCTTTGATTCCTCTTGAAGGTCTTAAAGGAACCGAGCAGGGCAAATTCCTAATGTCCACTCTATACGTTCTTGTCGTTGCAGCTGTTATTACTATGTGATTATTCATATAGTATACGAACATGGATGGGCTGCTCACCAACACGCATTAGCCAGCGTGGTAAGTTTATTGGCTTTTTACCTCTGAGTTTAAGATCAAGAAACACCATGGTCTTTCTTCTCAGTGCCTGATAAGGCAGAATGAATGTTTGTGTAAATGATAAATTTTTTTCCAATACATATATACAATTATGACAGACAAAAATAAAGCATGGCCCTTATGCCCAGGAGGTTGTAAAGTCACCAACCAAGGCAGCGGTTGGTGGGCAAAGGTGGAGGGTGCTAAGAATCCACTGATTGCAGATCCAGGCTGCCATTTGATGACGACTTTTTATTTAGGTACTTATAACCGCAGATCACTTTCAAGTGAAGGAAGATTGCAAGAATTAGAAGAAGAACTGTCTTATATTAAATGGGACATTATTGGACTTTGTGAAGTTAGAAGAAAAGGAGAAGAAACAATTGATTTAAAAAGTGGACATATACTCTATTATAAAGGCAAACATATTGGAAATACAAGTAGAGTAGCATTCATTATAAATAAAAAGTGGAAGAACAATATTGTGGAGATTGATGGTGTATTGGACAGAGTGGCAAGATTAGTTATACAACTTAATAGCAGATACCAAATGCAGATAATTCAGGTTTATGCCCCAACAAGTTCTCATAGTGATGAAGTAGTAGAAGATTTTTATATGGATGTACAAAAGGCTTTTGATCAGAGTAAACAACATTTTAAAATTGTTATGGGAGACTTTAATGCTAGAATTGGTAGACAAATGAAAGATGAATTTGCTGTAGGTAATTTTGGTTATGGTAATAGAAATGAGAGAGGACATAGACTTGTGGAATTTGCAGAAAAAGCAAAACTTTATATTATGAATTCATTTTTTGAGAAAAATGTTAAAAGGAAATGGACATGGAAGCATCCAAATGAAGGGACAGCAGAATTGGATTATATTTTGACTAACAGAAAATACATATTTCAAGATTGTAATGTTCTTAATAAATTTAATGCAGGAAGTGATCATTGATTAGTAAGGTGTAAGTTACGTGTTAATGTAAAACTAGAGAGACAAAAATTATTAAGAAAAACAATATTTACAGTTGATATTCCTAATCTTCAGAAACATTCTAATGAATTTAAATTAGAACTTACAAATAGGTTTCAAGTGTTAGGAGATTTTGAACATGATTCAGATTTGAATGAAATTAATATGAAAATAACTGATACACTTTTAAAAACTGACTAATAAAATTTCTACTGAGACTAGAGAATTTATGAAGAAAAGAATGAATATGAAGATATACAAAAATGATGTATTAAAAAGAATTGAATATCTCGAATTTTGTAAAATGGTATGGAAAAGAGTTGAAAATAATATAAGAAAGTATAACTGTGAAATAGCAAGGAAAGCTGTAGAAGAAAATAAAAGTCTCAAAAATGTTAAACAACATTTTGGTATTGGTAGGAAATTTATATCTGCAATAAGAAAAAAAGATGGAATTATTACTAAAAAGAGAGATGACATCATGAAATTGGTAGAAGATTTTTATCAAGAATTATATAGTAATAAAGAACAAGTACCTCCTATATCTATTACATCTTCCAAATTGCCCAGAATTTTAAATGAAGAAGTGAGACATGCAATTAAGTGTATGAAGAAAGGAAAGGCTCCAGGAAATGATGGAATTATAATTGATATATTAAAAGAAGCAGGTGAAGAAATAGAAACAATTTTAGCAAAGTTATATACCAAATGTCTAAATGATAAAGATGTACCGGAAGATTGGAAGAATGCAGTAATAATATTAATATTTAAAAAAGATGATAAAGAAGATATTAGAAATTACAGACCTATCAGCCTTTTATCAGTTTTATATAAAATTTTTACCAAGATAATTACAACTCGTCTACAGAGAACTTTGGATTTCCACCAACCAAGAGAACAAGCTGGATTTAAAAGTGGTTTTAGTACAATAGATCATATCCAGGTATTGAGAGAAGTCATAGAAAGGACAAATGAATATGAGTTGTCATTATGTTTTGGATTTGTAGATTATGAAAAGGCATTCGATTCTATACACATTTCTTCAGTAATTAGAGCATTGGATCATCAAGGTATAGATCCAGGATATTGTCATATTTTAAAGAATATTTATAAAAATGCAACAGCAACAATTAGATTACATACTGATACTGGAAATATCAACATTGAGAAAGGTGTAAGACAAGGTGACTCCATATCTCCAAAACTCTTTACAGCAGTGCTGCAAGAAGTATTTTGTGGATTAAAATGGGAAACTAAAGGAGTGAAAGTAAATGGAGATTATTTAAGTCATTTAGATTGCGCAGATGATGTAGTTGTTTTTGCAAATAATGCTTCAGAGCTTCAGGAAATGTTGCAGGAGTTAACAGATGAAAGTAGAAAGGTAGGACTAAAGATAAATGTTAAAAAGACTAAAGTAATGTTTAATCGATTTGCTCAAAATATGAAAATAAAGATTGATTATGAAGAATTAGAAGAAGTTAACAGTTACAAATACCTTGGTCAGATTATTAATACAGATGAAAACATAATGGAGGAAATTAATCATAGAATTAAACTTGGTTGGAGTGCTTTTGGTAGAAATAACTTGATACTATAAGGAAATATGCCTATGTGTTTGAAAATGATGGTTTTTAACAAATGTGTTTTACCAGTTCTTACTTATGGATCTGAGACCTGGACACTTAATAGAAGAGCAATACAGAGACTTCAGACCACTCAAAGGAGTATGGAGAGATGTATGTTGGGAGTAACAAGAAGAGATCGAAAACGCAATGTATGGGTAAGACAACAAACAGGTGTTACTGACCTTATTGAAAAAATTAAAAGATTGAAATGGAGTTGGGCTGGACATATTGCTAGAAGAGATGATAATAGATGGACAATTGAAATTTTAAACTGGATTCCAAGAGATTGTAAAAGACCCAGAAAGAGACCACATGTGAGATGGATGGATGAAATAAGAAAATGTGCAGGGGTGTTGTGGAGAAGAGAAGCTAAAGATCGGAGAAGATTGATTAAACTTGGAGAGACCTTCATCCTGCAGTGAATTGATAATGGTTGATGATGATGATGAATATGATTTCTACTAAAATGTGTAAGTTCAAAATCATCTCTTTAAACTTTAAGACACATAGTATATTCTTATTTCCAATCAATATTTCAATGTTTGAAATATTTCAAACATTGAAATATTGATTGGAAATAATAATATACTATCTGTCTTAAAGTTTAATATATATATATTGTGCCATTACAATTTAGTCACTAGATAAATTTATAGTAATGTGCATGTAGAAAAGGTAAACCAAAAATCATCATCACAATTTTATATAACCATAAAAGAAGCTGTAGGGCATCCAAGTTCAAACCCTACAAGGTCCAGGTCTAAAAGCTTTAAACAGAGAAAGAGTGGGTCAACAATTATATGCTTTATTTGTTTGTGTGTTGATAGAAAGGTAATACACACATTTAAACTATTTAATATTTAAATTTTCTTTAAAAAGCAAAGTTATAATGCATACATATAGGCAATGTATGTGTAAATTATTTAATTGTTTTATATTTCAAATATTAAACATTTTAACTTTCTTTAAAACTAAGCTATGCTTGATCAATTCTAACATTTTATTCTATACTTTTATTTTGCTTTTCTTTAATTATAATTGGGATTTAAAAGTTACAGATTTAATTAAATAATTGGGTTATAATTACTAAGCTAGCAATTATAGTATTTAAGGTTAGTTTATGAATGATTTGAAAGAATGAAGGATGTGTGTACATTACATACAAAATTTTACATTTCCTAAATATTGAAAGAAAAGGAAGTATTAAATCTGTTAAATTATTTTTTTTGTACAATTGTTTGTTAAAAGAGGAAATCTGTTTAATCAGATATCAATCTTTGTAGCAATTTTTTTTTTGTAAATAATTGTTTTTCACTTTGGAAGCTTATAATGGGTCAGAACTATAATTTTTGAAATTGTCTTATCAAGATCTAAAGAAGGAAGCTCAAAGATTTGAAGTGTTACCTGGATGTTAAAAGAAGAAAAAAAAAAGAAAAGAAAGGAAATAAGGATTGAGTCTATTTTTTTTTTAAAACAAAAGTGTCTGGAAAAAGGATTAAACTTTTCAGTTGAAAAATACTTTGGTTGAAAATAAATTAGAGATCTAATTAAAACAAATTTGTCCAAAAATAGCAAGTGATGCTATCTCTGATTGGTTAAGGTAGCTAAAAATTGGATATAAAAAGCTGTCTTGAATTATTATTAGGATTATTATTGTGATTGATTCAGATTATTAAACTATCAAATTTGAATGTTGAAAATATAAGAAATGGCGGGCTAGAAAAATTATATGTATATCCCATTTGCTGGACCATCTGGAGGAAGCTGCACATCACATAGGAAAGAAAAGATGTGTCTAAAATAATATTCTACACCTTTCAACTGACCAGATAAATAAGATGTTTTTAATAGAAGGAAGAAAGCATTCACCTGCATTCAAAGAAGATGAATTAATCTACTGATAAATATTAATCATCAAGTCCAATTAATTGTTACAACAACTGATTTTAAACTCAAGAAAATTTACAAATGGGAAAACAACTGCTGTATTTCATCCACATGCTTGACAGGAAGAGAAGAAAATTTAATATAATGATTTCCAAATTATCCACTAAAGCAAATAACCTCAATAGAGTCATCATCATCAAATAGTTATACACCTCAAGAAAGAGATTGTTCCCACATAAAACGGAAATAATAGCTGCAGAAATATAGACATTATACAAGACAAGTTTGAACCCTTGGAAATTCGCCACAAACAAAAGATCGGTAATATGACTTTTTATATCTATTTTCTTTATGATATCAGTCTTAAGAAACATTTTAGCAATAAAGTGGTATATTTTATTTAAAGAACCTTTAAAGACTATTCAGATCGATTAAAACAAGAATGTCTTACTAAAAATAACTTTGAGCTTCATAAATGATCTTGAATGTATGAAAATTATTTGTTTATTAATGTTACAGTTATAAAAAAAATATTAATGTGTAAAACAATTTTTTTTATATGGTATTATGATTTTATTTTTAACTAATATATTATTATTTTGGTTTTAAATAATATTTTGTTATCATGGGATAAAACACGCACATACATAATGATATTTTATATGTGTATAATTGCGATTGAATGTGGAATAACAAGTAGTGTTAGAATATTAGATTAGTTTGTTTCATTAAGTATAGCATTTCAGAGGTAGAAGAGAGGGGGGAGAAAATAATTTAAAACTTGTTTCTAAAACTTGCTCTTTCAATTTTACTAACATTTTTTTTTACATTCTATTTACATGTTGGATTTTAAAGTATGTGTGCTAATGAGCAGATAATATTTTTTTTTTTTAAATACTTTTCTCATGGAGTGAAAATCATGGTTAATGTGACGTCCAACTTAATACAAAATACATTTGAAGGGAAAGGGGGAAGAACTTAAAATTAATCTGAGGATTGTTATATAATCAATTATTATTATTATTCATGTCAATTTTCATATTTATCTAGAAATTTTTATGTATATGTTAGAAATGTAGTAATAAATATTGGTTTGTTTTATTAAACGAGGCGTATATATTTCATTAAGTGTAGTCTTGGTTAAGTGTGATTATTCATCATCATCAATGGTTGAATATTAGTTATTTAAGATATAAGTAAATATGCTAAAATTAAGCAATAATTATGGATTTCTTTATAAAAATTAGTTTTATGTTTAGGCTTAGTCCTAGAGCTGTAGTTGAAACCCTTGTCATTATTGTTATTATTATCATCATCATCATCATCATCAACGTTTTAATTAATGAGCTGTTTAACTGTTTAAAGGCCATAAATAAATATTGATTTTATAATATTTAGTGATTTCTTAGTATTATTATAACCACATCCCATCATCTATTTCATGCAAGGATGAGTGAATTGCCATCCTAAATTAGTTATATATAATCTGAGCTAGTGAACTTATAAAAATATTGAAACACATTTGTTATGTTAAGATCTGAGAAATGATTTATGTTCAATGAACTCCACTGTGGTTTAAAGATGTTTTACTTTTACCTAACTATTAGTGCTTATAGTGATATGGCTCAAAAAGCAAAATCTCTCATTTTTATTAGAAATAAAGTACCAAAAAGGGATTCAAACCCGGTACATGTGAAAGGTTATCAGATATAACCGTGTCTAGATTCAGATAATCTAGTGGCGCCCTGCTAGACCATATTCACTTAGTATTTGTTTAAACATGCACTTAACATCAAACCAAGAAATGAAAGGGGATAAGATCTACTGCCTGTATACCTGAGTTATATTTTATTGAATTACTAGTGTACTCACTTCACGTGATTTCCATATACCATTGCTATAATAATTTGCTTATAATTCTTGATATTTGGACTTCATTAATTAGGTTACAATGTATATAATAATTTGCTCATAATTTGCTTATAGTTTTTGATATTTGAACTCACATTTATTATGTTACAATATATATATATATATATATATATATATATATATATATATATATATATATATATATATATATATATATATGTATAGTTTTAGAAATAATAGCCATATAATTCTATAATTAAAACCACTTCTTTTCTTTTCAAAAACTTTATTTGATGTATACATATATCCACTTATTTCCAACGTTTCGACTATCTTTACTCTATAGTCATTTTCAAGGATCTAGAAAAAACATTACATTATAAACAAACTTCACATAATAAAATAAAAAAAAAATAATAATAATCAAAAACAATATAAAACATATAAACCTTATAAAATTTAAAAATAAATAAAATACATTAAAATCAATTAAATTAAAAACACAAAACATAGACCACACTTACTTGAATCCCTTCTCAAAAAACTTTTCCTTTTTACATTTTCCTTTATCCAAAAAACCAATTGTTACAATAAAAAACTTATTTCCTTTTTCGTTCTTATATATTTCAAAAATGAATTTATTTCCAAAAATAAATCTTTATTCATGTCTTATCCAATTCTATTTAAAACAGGTTTATATCTTTTTATATATAAAACTCTCTTTTACCATTCTTTCTTTATACAATCTAACCTCCTCCAACATTTGGACATACAGATTTTAAGATTAAAATGTTGGAGGGGGTTAGATTGTATAAAGAAAGAATGGTAAAAGAGAGTTTATATATAAAAAGATATAAACCTGTTTTAAATAGAATTGGATAAGACATGAATAAAGAATTATTTTTGGAAATAAATTTATTTTTGAAGTATATAAGAAAGAAAAAAGGAAATAGGTTTTTTATTGTAACAATTGGTTTTTTGGATAAAAGAAAATGTTAAAAGGAAAAGTTTTTTGAGAAGGGATTCAAGTAAGTGTGGTATATGTTTTGTGTTTTTAATTTAATTGATTTTAATGTATTTTATTTATTTTTAAATTTTATGGGGTTTATATGTTTTATATTGTTTTTGATTTTTTTTTTTTGTTTTTTGTTTTTATTATGTGAAGTTTGTTTATAATGTAATGTTTTTTCAAGATACTTGAAAATGACTATAGAGTAAAGATAGTTGAAACGTTGGAAATAAGTGGATATATATATACATCAAATAAAGTTTTTGAAAAGAAAAGAAGTGGTTTTAATTATAGTATTATATGGCTATATGTACTGTATATTTTTGAAAAGAAAAAAGGATTGACTCGTGATTAGAAACAGAAGTAAATGGATTTGTTCTAGAAATAATACATCACTTAATTTTTACCTTCCACATTATATATGAAAGCATAGCCATTGTTCCTTGTGATGATGGACTCATAGCATATTTAAATTTCTGACTTCAAATATGTTTCATAAGTTTCACACATTTTGGATTCAGTGTTAGAAGCAACATGGTTATGATTTGTTATTTGGCATACAAATAATTAGTCAATCTTATTATAGATGGCATTCATGTAAAGAACTGCTCTTTTTGTGTTATACTGTCCAGATACTGGACATCCAATAGAAGGGTAATTTTTTCTGAGTTATATATTGCAGCCAAAATTTAAAGATTTTGTTATAAATAATGCAATCTTTTATTTAATCTGCACTAAAAAGCCAAAAAAAAAAAAACAACAACAACCAACAATTAAGAAATTTTATATTTAATTTGAAATTAAAGTATTGGGTATCCAGAAATGTATTAATTCAATTATTTATTCCAAAAGATAGTGATTAAATTATTTAATTTCTGGATACCCCACATTTTTATTTCAAGTTAAATACAAAAAAAACCAATTGGATAGTTCAAGAAAATAATTATTTGGGGCTTTTTAGTACACATTAGTTAAATGTATATAAATAAATCAATTATTTTATAAAGCGCGATGTTTTTATAAACTGTAATAGTTAAACAGCATTAAGCTGTTGCACATGCACTTTGCAGATTTTAACTATAAATGACTGAATACTAAACACTTCAAACACATGATAAAGTCTTTGGGAAAAGATAGAATGGCCAGCTATTTTTTCAAACCCAAACGCTTTTGTATGGGCAAATCTTAAGTGTCTGAAAGTGAAAGTGTGAAGATATTAAATAATCACTTTAAATTACTTTTACATGCTTGAATGAATGACACTGGTGAAAATTACTAGAATTTACGATATACGTCATTCAGTATGTAAATAAATCAATTATTTTTTATATAGCGCGATGTTTTATGAACTGTAATAGTTAAACAGCATTAAGCTGTTGCGCATGTGCTTTGCAGATTTTAACTATAAATGACTGAATACTAACACTTCAAACACATGATAAAGTCTTTGGGAAATTGGAAAAAATTATATATATATTTAGATTTTTAATATTCACATGATAATAAAACTATTATAAAATATTGTATATATTCTAACATTTTAGTATTTGAATATTTTTTTATAATTATTCCAGTACAAAATTTAACATATAAATTATAGACTATAGTCCACTTAACATTAGAAAGTTAACTCATACACATTAAAGATTATTTGCAATATAGTTTTGTTGATAAAGAAAATTTTTGAAAAAAATAGACTTTTACACTCAAGAGAAAATTAAATTTCATTCACTTAAAAATAAAATGACTTTTATAATCAAGATTTGTTTTTATTTTTATTCTCATTGGTCACTTTAACATTTTTAGTGTAAACTTTTTTAAAACACAGATACTGCTTCTAGTACACATCATTGATAACTTACTGAATCAATATTCAAAATTCTGTCCACCAGCCCCTTCACAGAAAACAAACCAGGGAACCAATCTAAAAAAATATGATTACCATATTGAACTGCTATTGTTTTCTAACATATATACAAAATTTGAAAGAATTCCATTTGATAAAAGCTCTTAACATCTTCATTATAAAATTGGCCCTAAACAAACAAGATTTTTCTGCATAAAAAAAAAAAGTGTTTAAAAAGGTTAACAGTGATTATAAAAAGATGTAAATAAAGTTTACATTTATGAGTATATTCATGATTAGATAGATTTTTTTTTCCATATGTCATAGCATCATCCGGCAGGCGAACCCACAACCGTCTGGAACCAACTACTTCCTTGCAAGGCGACTGCAATGACCTCTCGGCTAATAACGCTTGACAGATAGATTTTTGATATCATTCTTACAAACTAAAAAAAATCAACTCAGAACATATAGTTTTAAGTTAAAAATTTTATTAATAAAATTACTAATATTTTAATATAATAAGTGTTTAACTTTTAAATATCTCAACATTAGCAGCACATCTTTTAATCGATTTCTGAAAAGACTTATGCAAATTCAGCCACTCCTTGGCAATAGATTTCTAAAAATATATATAATTGCATAAAAATTAGTCTATATTATAATAAATGTGGGTGCACTTGTTGTTATGTATATGCATGTCATCAATGGATTACACTAAATATTAAATAATATTATTTTAATTTCCGATAAAAAAATGTATTTAACACACTAAATCAATTCAGCAGAACCGAAAGAAGAAATATATAAAAAAGAATCCATTCTTGTATGTGCTCCATGCTTAATTAAAAAAATCAAATACATGCAGTTCTCTACGTTTGTACAATTTGCTATTTCATACTTTTGATTTGTGTCTATATTCATGACAAAATGCACATACTTTCATGTAATAATTCTTTTTTTCTCATGGACTATTAATCACTAATCCTTTTTCACCTCTCGAGCATTAATTACATCAATTTTTGGCATCACAGGTACACACACACATATATATAGTGGAAAAAAAACTGCAGAAGTAAACCTTTTAAATTTATTATTTTTTAAATGCATAAAAAATTGTTGTTGTAATTTAATATTATTAAATATTAAGGTGGTGGAATTATCCAGTTAAATTATTGCTTCGCGTTTCTAGTTAACAAAATGCTAGAGTAAGTAGAGGGACGGATTTTTCTTCATTGGTATAAAAAAATAAATATTACTTGTATTATAACTGATTATCTTGATTTCTTTCTGTTTGCATATTAAGGTCTTGTTTAAATGACAAACAAAGAAATTCCTACTATAGAGAGATTGTCAATCCAAAGCGAATCTAGGAAATTTATTGTACATGGCCATTTAAATTATTATTTGAATAAGCTTTTGGGCAACTAGGGTTTATAAAAAAATACTACTGAAATATTGTTTGCCTATAAATTCGTTTCCCTCATTAGTAATAAAAAAAGGTAATCAAAAATTTATATGGCAGCTATTTTTTTTTTACTTTTATTTAAATGATAAGCATTTATTATAGTTATATAATTTATTTTTTTCTCCTTTATAAAGATCTTATATTCTTCTTGCAAATATAATAAATAAAGCCTGTAGCCTTCAAAGAAAACAATCTTGTTTTGTCAGACATTCTAAAAGTGGCGAATCTTTTGCTTCAATCGGTTGTAGGCATAATTTAAGCCGATGGATAATATGTCCAATCATGAAAAACAAGAAAAAGAAGTGTATAATTCAATTATCTCTCGACAAATTTATAAAGAAAACACCAGATACTAATCATTAAAAAATAAATACATATACTGTACTGTAGTTTGAAAACCCTTTTTAATATTTTTTTAATATTGTTCTACTTTCTACATACTGTTGTGTCCCCCCCCCTCTTGCACAGGTTCGAATCCTGTCGACTGTGCCAAATCTGTTGTGTTTGGCTAAATTTACATTCGGTTCCAAACCAACAGACAAATGTTGACAACTACTCAACAATTAATATGTATAATTTATTAGTTACATATACTCACACGTTAGTTAATAAAACATATAAATACGGTTTATACAAATTAATGCTGAGGTAGTCGTGCCGAGTAATGGAACTCACTCCCAGCTATATAAGTAGCCTGCCTCAAGTCGGCTCTAGTTTTAATTCTTCCAGATGCACTTAGACAGCTTGCCTTGAGTCAGATGTGGACGTAGCATGTGGGCTCTCCTCATTGCGTGGACATTGTAATAATGACTAGAGAAATACATTTGCTGATGGCAGAAGGTTTATTAAAGAGCACATTCAGTTATTCAGGTTAACAGAAGTAATTGCTCTCTGCCTTGCCTCCAAAAAGGCTAATTATTCAATGGCAGATTCCCTATCTTACTAGAAACACTTGGATTATGTGCGCGAACCTCAACAAAAGATTAATCCCCATAGGAAAGCAACCGGGTTTAGCCAATCAAGCAAGGAATCGGGAATAGTCCATTTCTAAAGGTAAGGTCAAATATGACACAAATATGTTTCAGAAACCATTTAGGTACTGCAAAAGAGAACTGCATGTATATCGATCTTTAATTGTTGTTTAAAGTTTATATCTGGGCAAGGAATGATATGATAATCTCTAGCGGAATAAATAATTAGTAATAATGATTAATGTATTTATCTAATGGAGGTCAGGTTAAAGTTGTAAAGGCAAGAACTCTGATATTTGTAAATTAAATTGTAATAATTTAATTAGATTACAGGTTTTAAAAATGTATACTAACATTATTAAAGGCATTTTAATTCATGTCACATATATGTACTGTAAATTCAATGATTTACTGCAGTTAAAATTATTTTTTACTCATTATTTTTTTTATTATATATGTTCCATTGGAGGGTTATAAAATGTTGCTTCAGTGAATCTCCTTTGTGGTTACTTAAAGCATATTTTAAAAAATTTGCTTTCATTTGCTAGTAAAAAATTAAACTGAAGTATATATTAATAATTTTTATTAGACATTTATCAGACTAGAGATCATCTACTTAATGAATAATATTTTTATGGTAATAATTTTCACTATACCCCTCTCACACAAGGTAGGAATTGGTTTTCATCCACTTTTAAGATCTTGAAGAGGAGTAAACATATGATGAACGCAATGTGAAAAAGATCTATGATCCCCCAAGATACACATTTTGTGCTAAATCAGCACTCATCAGTTTCTCAGGTTATCATATCTTACACTTATCTTTATCCTTGTTCAGTATATAATGGAAACTTATTAATTTTTTGTCATTCATTAGATTAGTGGTTATCCATTTAATGAATAATATTTTGTAGAAGTGTAGTGAAAATTACACTACAGAAATATTATTTATTAGGTAAAATAAAAATTGCCTTATTAATTAAAAATCTTCTATGGGTTCAGTTTGGTACAGAGAGAATATGCAAGGTGAATAAGTTGGCACTTTATTTGTTCTTAAAATAGACACTGCATGTATGAGCTCATCTTTTAGCCACATCTTTAAAATAAAAACTATATGCTTTCAGTAGTTTATTTATTTACTTACAATTACTTTTTCAAAATGTTTTGTAAAATATTTATTGTTTACGAAAACCTCATATTTAGATTTTCAATTTTTTTTAAATATTTGTTTTTAGGAATACCAAGTCAAGAGAAATGCAACAGCTGGAAAATTGTGTTTAGTTGAAAATAAAAAATCTAGTGCTCTCTGATCTAAAGCTCTTCACTCATAGGAATTTTATGCACAAATCTTCATGCATCTGTATGGAAAGTTTGTTACTGTTTTATCAGCTTGTGTACCCATAAGATGATGGTGCCTGTGGTTTTTAAAAGCACAAGAACATCAACATGTATAGATACTGAACTGAGTTCAGGTCTGTATGATTATATGAGCAAATGAACTTGGATTGATGGATTGAAAGCATTGTTTTGTTTGGACTCATAGTTTTATTGTTAACTAAATAGGTAAACAGTTGCTAGATATTTGCATTAGATACTAAGATCTATGTGCACTGCTCTCACATACAAGCCTCCTCACTGATGAAAGCTGTAAGCTAAAAAGTAATCTGGGAATATTGGATGAGTAGGCACTAGATAGGGATTTTATGGCCAAACCTTATTTTATTCATTTATTTCTAAGAATTGTACTAGGTGGAACTACTGTATGGAGAGTGGGGAATGGAAAACAAAGTGGCTAACAGGTTTATCTAAACACAATTTCTGAGATATTTTTGACTTCATTTAAGGAGAAGCCACAATACAACATATCACATCATTACATCACATATAATTTAATTGAACTATGCATTTTTTATAAAAATTGATTTTACTTCTAGAAATGGAATTCAAATAAATTTTCCTTTCTCAAAAAAGAAATAATGAAAAAACTATTCTGTTTTTATATTTCAGTTTATTACTTTTTTTTTTACAGTTGCAAATTTTTAAGAATAGGTTTTATTCTTAACATTTTTGTTTTGAGGAAATATTTTAAAAATTGTGGAACTACAAAGAAGAATAACGATGTAGTCTTTAAAAATAAAAAAAAAGGAATGTAACACAAATGTTAATGGGTGTCAAGGAATGTGGAAAGAGAAAGAACAGATGGCCATAACATCCGTTATTTGCAAGATTAATATGAAATATTTGAACATGAAAATAAAAGACAAAACACGTCTTATCTTTTAATTAACCAAAGGTTGTTTTTTCTTTGCATGGATTCAAATCAGAAACAGCTTTGTCATACAGATAATTACACTACATCTCTTTTGTTTCTGGTAAATTTTATTGTAAATTAAAATTTATGATAATGTAATGCACTGATGGCTTTGCTCAATATTTGTTTAAAATACATGTTATAGATAAATATTAAATAGGAAGTAAACCTCAAATAATGCGCTATAAATCTCCCCTGTTTTCATAAAGTTAACATATATTTTAAAATAACTCAAGTTTAAATAGTGTTTATTTTAAAGAGAGTTTTCTCATCTATTTTGCTTTTATCAGATTATTAATGTTTGAACTTATGTTTGAATTCAGTCATAATCTTAATTTTTTTAGCAATTTTATGATGAAAATCATTTTGGATACGTACTTTTTATTTAGGTACTCACAACTGCAGATCACTTTCAAGTAAAGGAAGATTGCAAGAATTAGAAGAAGAACTGTCTTATATTAAATGGGACATTATTGGACTTTGTGAAGTTAGAAGAAAAGGAGAAGAAACAATTGATTTAAAAAGTGGGCATATACTCTATTATAAAGGCACACATATTGGAAATACAAGTGGAGTAGCATTCATTATAAATAAAAAGTGGAAGAACAATATTGTGGAGATTGATGGTGTATTGGACAGAGTGGCAAGATTAGTTATACAACTTAATACCAGATACCAAATGCAGATAATTCAGGTTTATGCTCCAACAAGTTCTCATAGTGATGAAGTAGTAGAAGATTTTTATATGGATGTACAAAAGGCTTTTGATCAGAGTAAACAACATTTTAAAATTGTTATGGGAGACTTTAATGCTAGAATTGGTAGACAAATGAAAGATGAAATTGCTGTAGGTAATTTTGGTTATGGTAATAGAAATGAGAGAGGACATAGACTTGTGAAATTTGCAGAAAAAGCAAAACTTTATATTATGAATTCATTTTTTGAGAAAAATGTTAAAAGGAAATGGACATGGAAGCATCCAAATGAAGGTACAGCAGAATTGGATTATATTTTGACTAACAGAAAATACATATTTCAAGATTGTAATGTTCTTAATAAATTTAATGCAGGAAGTGATCATTGATTAGTAAGGTGTAAGTTACGTGTTAATGTAAAACTAGAGAGACAAAAATTATTAAGAAAAACAATATTTACAGTTGATATTCCTAATCTTCAGAAACATTCTAATGAATTTAAATTAGAACTTACAAATAGGTTTCAAGTGTTAGGAGATTTTGAACATGATTCAGATTTGAATGAAATTAATATGAAAATAACTGATACACTTTTAAAAACTGCAACAAACATAGCTGGTAGAAAAAAGCAGCAATTGGCTAATAAAATTTCTACTGAGACTAGAGAATTTATGAAGAAAAGAAGGAATATGAAGATATACAAAAATGATGTATTAAAAAGTATTGAATATCTCGAATTTTGTAAAATGGTACGGAAAAGAGTTGAAAATGATATAAGAAAGTATAACTGTGAAATAGCAAGGAAAGCTGTAGAAGAAAATAAAAGTCTCAAAAATGTTAAACAACATTTTGGTATTGGTAGGAAATTTATATCTGCAATAAGAAAAAAAGATGGAATTATTACTAAAAAGAGAGATGACATCATGAAATTGGTAGAAGATTTTTATCAAGAATTATATAGTAATAAAGAACAAGTATCTCCTATATCTATTACATCTTCCGAATTGCCCAGAATTTTAAATGAAGAAGTGAGACATGCAATTAAGTGTATGAAGAAAGGAAAGGCTCCAGGAAATGATGGAATTATAATTGATATATTAAAAGAAGCAGGTGAAGAAATAGATACAATTTTAGCAAAGTTATATACCAAATGTCTAAATGATAAAGATGTACCAGAAGATTGGAAGAATGCAGTAATAATATTAATATTTAAAAAAGGTGATAAAGAAGATATTAGAAATTACAGAATTACAGACCTATCAGCCTTTTATCAGTTTTATATAAAATCTTTACCAAGATAATTACAACTCGTCTACAGAGAACTTTGGATTTCCACCAACCAAGAGAACAAGCTGGATTTAAAAGTGGTTTTAGTACAATAGATCATATCCAGGTATTGAGAGAAGTCATAGAAAGGACAAACGAATATCAGTTGTCATTATGTTTCGGATTTGTAGATTATGAAAAGGCATTCGATTCTATACACATTTCTTCAGTGATTAAAGCATTGGATAATCAAGGTATAGATCCAGGATATTGTTATATTTTAAAGAATATTTATAAAAATGCAACAGCAACAATTAGATTGCATAATGATACTGGAAAAATCAACATTGAGAAAGATGTAAGACAAAGTGACTCCATATCTCCAAAACTCTTTACAGCAGTGCTGCAAGAAGTATTTTGTGGATTAAAATGGGAAACTAAAGGAGTGAAAGTAAATGGAGAGTATTTAAGTCATTTAGATTTCGCAGATGATGTAGTTGTTTTTGCAAATAATGCTTCAGAGCTGTGGGAAATGTTGCAGGAGTTAGCAGATGAAAGTAGAAAAGTAGGACTAAAGATAAATGTTAAAAAGACTAAAGTAATGTTTAATCGATTTGCTCAAAATATGAAAATAAAGATTGATTATAAAGAATTAGAAGAAGTTAACAGTTACAAATACCTTGGTCAGATTATTAATACAGATGGAAACATAATGGAGGAAATTAATCATAGAATTAAACTTGGTTGGAGTGCTTTTGATAGAAATAACTTGATACTAAAAGGAAATATGCCTATGTGTTTGAAAAGGATGGTTTTTAACAAATGTGTTTTACCAGTTCTTACTTATGGATCTGAGACTTGAACACTTAATAGAAGAGCAATACAGAGACTTCAGACCACTCAAAGGAGTATGGAAAGATGTATGTTGGGAGTAACAAGAAGAGATCGAAAACGCAATATATGGGTAAGACAACAAACAGGTGTTACGGACCTTATTGAAAAAATTAAAAGATTGAAATGGAGTTGGACTGGACATATTGCTAGAAGAGATGATAATAGATGGACAATTGAAATTTTAAACTGGATTCAAAGAGATTGTAAAAGACCCAGAAAGAGACCACATGTGAGATGGATGGATGAAATAAGAAAATGTGCAGTGGTGTTGTGGAGAAGAGAAGCTAAAGATCGGAGAAGATGGATTAAACTTGGAGAGACCTTCATCCTGCAGTGGATTGATAATGGTTGATGATGATGATGACTAAAGCAGCAAGATTAATAATTATGAAGTGAAAATTAGTAATTTATATATTCACTCTGGGCTAATGTGATCAGAATTGAAACAAATATCCACAGGGTACTTACAGAATGAGTATGGACACCATGTTTTTTTAGTTTGTCTCACTGAATTATATTTTTTTTAATAATTTGATTTTATATTTTTTTAAAAAATGCTTTCCAACTACAGTATTATTTTTTTTTAAATATTTTTTACACATATCAATACAGTTACAATATGCCAAACGAAGTTCCACAGTTTATCATATTTGATACATATCAATAGGTTGGATATTTCTAAATTAAAGCTAAAAATAAAAAAGATGTGCTGTTTCAAAAGTTTGACCCTTTTAGTACCATTTTAAAAATTTCAAACATGAGAGTGAGGTAAAAGTATTAATTATAGGTTTTTAAATATAAAAAATGCATTAAAAAAAAAAAGAAATGCAGGGGCTAATGAATAATATTTCTGTGGTGTAATTTTCACTACACCATCCTCACGTAAGATAGTGACTGATTTCTACCCACTTTTAACACCTTGTGGAAAGATGTAATCAAAAACATATGATCAAAGATGAAAGAGATTTGTGATCCCCAAGATACATATTTCAAGTTGAACCAGCACCTATCAGTTGCCCAGATCACATTATCTTACACATAGCTTTATTATTGTTCAGTATATATAGATAGAAAATTATGACAATTTAAATGATAAGCATGAACCTTGCCGTGAACACAACGTTGACACAAACCACTTGATGAAAGCATATTAATAATTTTTGTTAGTAAATCATTAAACTAGAAGTTATTTATTTAATGAATATTCATTAAATGGATAATCTTTAATCTAATTATTAACTGATAAAAATTATTAAACTGCAGGGATTGTTTTTTATTTAATTATTTAACATGTTTAGAAATCTAAAAAAAAATTATCTTGACATTTTTTATATTATGTACAGTTTAAAAAGGAAACTAAAAGTTTCATGCAATTTAATAAGATCAAAAATTGTTGATCTGAGTTTTTAAACAATTCAATTTTTATTGTTGGTTATTAATGGAGTATAATCTGAGCTTTTTACCATTGGTAGAATGATGGATGTGAAAACTATTTATAAAAATTGGATCAGCCATTTCTCATTCAGGACTGTCTCCTAACTTTAAATAAACAAATAAATAGTCCAATTATATCTTTGTTAATGTAAGATATTCCCAATATATAGTACTGCTATTACTACTAATGTACATTACATATCATGGCTTTTAGTGCAGAAAAAATTGCTAACTTACTATAAGAAGACAATAGTTGAATTCCCTCTGTGGTTTAGTGCAGAGTAGAGTGGTTTTCTTGAGGAATAAAAATATGTGGTTTATGTCACTTTAAGTACACAAATCTTTTATGACCTCATAGGGAACAAACAATTCAGTTATTGTATATCAATGGTTAAATTGTACACAATGCACATTTATAGCAATGATAATCTGTTCCATACAAATATAAATCCTTAGTTATGTTTTGGCTACTTCATGGTACCTGTTATTATGCAGAGTTACAAATGTAAACCCAATGGCAAAAGGATTGTCCCTACCACCACTTTATAGCACTAAATATTTGTTCTCATTTATTTAAAATAAACTTTTTAATTATTTACCATACAAAGCAAATTAATAAAGTTATATTTACCATACAAAGCAAATTAATAAAGTTATATATATCATCATCATCATTTTGAGTTACGATTGAATAACTTTAGGATAAAAATCTCTCTCTATGAATAGTCTAATTAATACCTAGCCACTCTTTTTCACAACACACCACCAAAAATCCTTATTTCATTCATCTATATTACATTTGGTTGGGATCCATTTTAAAACATCAACTATCACCCTAATTTAATCTCTTCTATCATTTTGTCTTTTAATTCTTCCAGTGATATCAATGATACCTATTTGTTGCCTCACTTGAATATTTCATTTTAATTTATTTTTATTATTCCTAACAGACACACCTCCATAGTGTGTTGAATGAAAGCCACTGTATATTTTTCTCTTAAGTCTTTAAGATCTCATATTCATAAATGGAAACTCTAAAGGACATCTATTAAACAATTTTCCATTCAATGAACTCGTCCAGATTCCATCTTACCTTGATCATATTGAGAATTCACTGCCATGGACCTATAAGTATACAAACAGATATCTTATATGCAATGGTAAGAATAGACCAATAGGTAATGATGCTTACTGAATCTGATTAACATTATTATGGATGGAGATCTGGCCATAAATAGTCAATCTATTTAGAGGTAAAGTGAGATGCCAACTCCCAAAGCTGAATGGCAGTATACACATCCACTATATGATTAAGCAATGAGACAACTTCACTTCAGAACTGAAAGCTTCTAGGCATAAGCCAGAACATGAGGCACGTTGTTGCTGAATATCCAGACATTTCACTGCACTTACTCACTAGACTCACAGTAGATCCATAAGCTGTAAATAAACTTATAAGAACATCTGAGATCCCTTTCTTTTATAGTTACATGGCACTAAATGATATACTAAGGCAAAGGTATCTGGTGAAGGTATGACATTATACATAGTGTAAATATGAATTTTATATTTGTTGTAATACATAAATATACTAATCATATTTTTATGCCTTGTGTTCATTACAATCACCAATAAACATAACACTTTCTATCTATATTATTAATCTGACCAATACATTTTTCGAAATTCATGAATTTATATTTTCTTTCAAAGAAAATCTATTACTTTAAGTTTTTAATTCTACTTTTTTTATTTGCATCTGATAACTTTTGAAATTCTGAATCATTATTTGCAAAAAAAAAAAAAAAAAACTGTAAAATGTAAATGATTTAAATAATATTCATTTACTTTTTTTAAAACTTGTAAATGTTTTGTGATATGAAATCACTTTATTGTCCACTTTTCTTTATTATGTATTTCTTAGTATCTCTATGTAATCTAATTACTGCTGTTGCATTTTGATAAATATTCAGAACATAACACTATCATGGATCTATACTTTAATAACCTAATCACTATAGAACGGTTAAAACATCACATGATCACCATTTCATATGCTTACACATGCTGTTAGCAAGAGTACCAAATTGTCCATACCGTAGATCCATCAAGTGCAAATCTTTGTAATCAATGGATACAGGAAGGTTTATGAATAAAATCCTATCTAGTTCCTATTCACCAAATAACCCCAGAATAGAGATTTTACGCACAAATCTGTCTGCATCTATTGATTACAAAAGCTTGCATTTGGTGGCACTCCTGTATCAAGAATTTGATACATTATAAAACTGCCTATAGAATCAATTATTTTTTTACAATCTACAAATTCCAAATATGATAGTAACTTATATTCTTTGGTATTTTTATAATATGTCTGAATTAAGTGGATGTGGTCCACTGTGCTAATATTATTTTTAAGTCCAGATTGGTTTTTGATTGGTTAAAATCCAAAGTTTTCTGAAGAGGGCAAGTCATCAGTATCTTAATAAAAAGCTAATAGATCAGATGTATTTGAACTTAGAAATTCCTATTTATCTTTACTTTATCTCAAACTATCAATACACATGACTGGACCTGTGAAAAAATACACGATTCCCAATAAATGTATTTCATGAAGAACTAGAACTCATTAGTTGGCCAAAGCCTTTGATATTCTCACCCAAACAATTCAAACATCCACTTTATTAAAAAAACAATGATAGTTGCTCAAAGCCCTTGTTGAATTTGATATTAAAGCCATATTTACACAGTCATTATATCAATCTAATCCATCATATTAGTAGGTGGGGGGGGTGGTTGAACTTATACTGAAGTGTAATCTATTTCCCAAACAATATATAATTCTAAGACAATATGACAATTGCTTGTACTGAATATTTCCAATATATTTAAATAAAGGCATTTGGACTCAGGATTTTTAGTCTATTTATCCTTGTACTATTAATATATATGAATACAAAATATCCAATAATATGAGAGGTTAGATTGACATAATGCCTACATGAATATGATTAAAACATCAAATCCAACAAGGGCTTTGAGCATTCCATCAACAGCTTTTCAATGAAATGGATAGTTGAATAGTTGGACTGGTGAGAAGAATGAAGCCTTCCCATTAAAGTTTGCGGAATTGCTATCTTAATATAAACCGAGCATTAACTGTATATATTTGTGGGAGATTGTGATCTGGTCTAACTGATAAGTGCTGGTTCTGTACAAATGTGTGTATTGGGCATCATGTATCTTTTACACGTGTGTGTGTGTGTGTGGTCATATGTATCGGTTGCTTGAGATAGACTGAAAGATAAATAAACTGAAAAATTATGAGTTCAAATCCCTCTATTTACATATATAGGAAATATTCAGTTTAAGGAAATGACGTTCTGTCTTACAATTTATTTCCTTTCTTAAGTGATAAAATTAAAGTTCGATCCAAGGCCTTTAATTATCTCAATCCTCACTCTACCGAACTGTATAGGAAATAATGAAAACGTTTAATAAATAAAAAGTTTGAGATAATATGTAGAACTAAAACAAATGTCAGAAAATAAAGTTATTAAAACTCACAGCATTAGAGTATTCTGATTAAAAAAATAATTATTAGGATTATAAAAGGTAATATTTTCTTTAATACATCACTGTGTAAATTGATTTTGGATAAAAATAAATATTTAAAGTTAGAAAATAATTCCATTATTTTAGGCTGTAGATTAAAAGGATTTATTTTAATGAAATTGAAAAAGAGAGACAGAAAAAAAAAGAGATTTCTAAAATTACCCTCAATAGATTTGACAGTATTTAATCAATGATTAACATTCTAAGATGGAATTAAACAAATGAATAATAGAATTTTAAGCTTTATTAAATAAAACATAAAAGGTTAATTGAAAAATTGAACAAAGAAGAATTGTCTTTGTTTCCTAAAGTATAATTGATTAACATATTTTTGCTAATTTCCCAATAGAGCCTGAAGATACTATATATATATTATTAACAAAATTTGTTAATCACAAATAGAAACAAAATTAACTAGGGGCGCATATGGAATATAAATAATCGTTAATAGCAGAAAAAAATATTAATTTAAAATTAGTAAAATTTAATAATGTGGATATTTTCTTTTTTATTGTTTTCCAGGTGCTAGATCTGGCCTAAATGTGGTGCGAATGATGCAGAGGGCAAGGCCCTACATTTATTAAGGTCCGGAGCCTGCATAACCTACGACCCGAAAATTCAAAAATAAAACAATTTATCAATTGATAATTTTAAGTACACTAGCTTTTTCTCTTTTTTTTTTTTTGCCAAAACTTTGTAATTCATAATTATAGGCTCTACAATGACCATCACATGTGAAGTAATACAATTGTTGAAGCACTGGTCGTGAAGTGGCACGTATATCTAAATATTTTCAATTTTCTAAACTCTGATCATGTTAATATGAAATCAACATAGGATAGGAATGCTTTTCATCATTAGTAATTTTATATATTAAATCAGAATTGGCAAATATGTATATATAACAATGATTTAACAGAGTCGCAAATACAACATTCAAGAAAATAAAATATATTTTTTTCCTACATACATATTTTATTTTCTGAAATACTAATTCAATAATATTTCACAAAGTTGTATTTATAATTTATAATAAATAAATTCCAATTTGTGCAATTTTATTGAATTAATATTTGATAAAACAAAACAAAATACGTTTAATGCAAAAAATTATATTTTATTTTCTTGAAGACTTTTGTTTCTAACGAATTCTGATTCAAATTAAATAAAAAATTTAATGAAAAGAATCGTTGTTCGTTTGATTTATACTAAATGAAAAACAATAAATATATCTATATCTGCAAATGTTATTTTTTAAAAAATAGGTTTTTTATTTCATATAAAATACCCCCAATCATCAACATGAAAATATTTTACTGAGCTAGCGAATGGGATACCTTCTTACTGGAACCTAAATCTTTATTTTCATGAGGATACTTATTTATTATTTTTTATGAATAATTATTTATCGGCACACATGCCCTAATATCATTTGAACTTGCATATCCTTTCAGGAGGACAGTTAAATTTCCTTCTGGGAGTGGCATGAGGGGTTGATTTAGAGTCATTCCCCAAAGGTATGTAAGATTCAACCTTTCCATAAGTATCTTCTGTGTCCGTCCCCAAAGGTATGTAAGATTCAACCTTTCCATAAGTATCTTCTGTGTCCGTAGCACTGTTACGGTAAAGTTTTGAATTTCTTCTTATTCCGGCATGTTGCCATATTTTTCATCATGTTCGGTTTATGTGCATGCTCAAATTAATGGAGCAAATGTTAACCGGTATAGAACAAAAATTTTGGCACCTTCAATGTGTTGAGTCTTATATAACGTGGCCAGTATAGGAAAGACACAGCCGCTAAATGTCTAAAGAAAAGAGAAAATCTCAAAAAGTATTGGGAACGATTTTTTTTTTAGAGAAAAGATTTGAAAAAAGAGAAAAGAGTTTACGATTACGAAACTTAATAAATAAAAATTCTAAACTTTGTTTTGTTTTTGAAGTGATGTTTGTCACTATAGTAGTACTCATTTAGATTATATTACCGTGTGTCCATATTTAAAATAAAAAAGTTTACGATTGAGAACCTTTATAAATAAGAATTCTAAATTTTATTTTGTTTTTTTGAAGTGACATTTGTCACTATGATAATACTGATTAAGTTTATTTTGTCATATATACGTATTTAATAAAAATAAAATGCAGTATAAAAGTATAAACTGAGCATTTAATAAAAATAAACAGCAGTATATAGGTATAATCAAATCTTAATATATAAGAATTTAAACTTTATTTTGTTTTTGAAGCTATATATAAGTGTTTATAGTAAAAATAAATGATAGTATACAAGCGTAAACTACATATTGTATAAAAATAAGTGGCGGACTGCGGAAAAAGATTTTTTTTTTGCAAAAAAAGAAAAAGGAAAGTAATTGTTATTGAATAACATAGAATTGTGAAGTTGCATGATAGGGAATTTAGTTTTTGATGGCACGTAACAGTTCAGAATCGTAATACTATTCGCGATCAATTTCTTTTCATTTTGTTTTGAAAACAATTCCAATCTGTGCACAATTTAATGTTAGTTTGGTTTTTATATGTTTTTATTGGTGTTTGAAGGGCGATCTTGGAATAATTTTGCTATTTATAGTTAATAAATGAATAAGAGAAATAAATGACGGTAGGGATAGAGGAACTTGGTACGGCGTGCGCTGAATAATTTTATGAAAAGAAATAAATAAAGAGAATTAAGTTAATCAAAGTAGCATTAAACCATAGTCTTAAGAGTTAATCAAACAAAATATAGTTAAAGTCATATAACAAAGCAAATTTATAATCAATTGAAAATAATACTATATATATGTGGACAAGATCACAGTCCAGAAAGCAAAAAAAGATAGATATGAGTGAAAAGCATGACGAAATAAATGGGGAAATGGCAGAAGAAAGCCAGTCTCAAAGATCTGAAAGTGGAATAGAGGAAACAATGGAGCCTCAAAGTGAAAGAAAACCCATGGGGGAAAATGAAAACAATGAAAATGATGAAGATGTTTGTAAATACTATAAGGCTAGAAATCAGTCAGATGTCAAAGGAAATAGCTAAAAAGTTTGATGACTTTAGGGAAGAAATATCCTTAGGGATTGAAACTAGATTTCAAGGTGTAAAATAAAAATGTAGGGGCCTCCATCAGATTAATAGCGATAGGTTGGAAGAAATCAATGGAAGCATATTGCAAGAGAATACAAGAAATAGACGAAAGGGTTGAAGAAACAGTGAAAGATTATAGTAATGGAATAGTGAAGCTAGTAGAGAATCTGTGCCAGACAGTGGCTCAAATCAAAAAACAGTTGATAGAAAAGCAAGATATCAATATGATAAAAAAACAGAAAATGATAATGGAACAAAGGGTGGAGGATATAAATATAGTTAGAAAGAAAATAATGACAGGGGATAATATAACACGGATGAAAATAGTTGAAGGGTATGAAGATAATAGTGAGTTAGCAAAAGTAAATCAGAAACCAGATAGTGGGGATGGAAAAGTAAGACCTATGCAGCAAGAATTTGCAGAGGCTAAGATAGTAGAGGGATGTCAGTTATATCAATCTAACATCAACCAGTTTTTAAAGATTAGAATTTTTGAGGGTCAAGCTGGAGAAGCTCAATTGGAGCATATAAATAGCTTGAAAAAGTACTTCACTGCTAACAGAATGGTAGAGAAAAATAAACTAACCATCGCAAATAACCACCTACAGGGTGATGCTCAGTCATGGTGGAAATCTTTGTTCTACCAACCACCACCCTTTGAGGGTTATAAAGAAGCGCTAGTAAGAAATTTCTGGAGCGAAGAGTGTCAGGAGACCATCTTACACCAGATCATGCAAGAGAAGTATAAGGTTAATGGGGGTGAGAGCTATCTAAAATTTTTCCGAAAACAAGTGGCTAAGCTAAGGATGCTCAGTGCATGTCGCACATCAGAAGGCCAGATCATAAGGATAATATGCCACAACCTACCCTTTAGAATTGAGCAAATGATTCTCACTGCCAATACAAATTCAATAGAGTCAGTGGCGAAACTACTGAGTGCAGTGGATATGAGCCAGCAGGGCCTTCCACCAGATAGAACCCGTGAAAACATTGGCCTCAATGCCATGGGCTGGGGGAGAAACAAATATGCAGCTGAACACAAATTTTGGTATAATGATAAGTATTCCAGAAATCTTCAGTGAATGACAGACAATGATACTGTGGAAAAAAAAATTGACGAACTAGTATATAAAGGAAAGGGAAAGGAAGTTAGATCACCTTCGCCTCAGCCTGGGTGTAGTAAAAATAGCAAGTAGGCTTTTATAATAAATGGTCATGTCATTTGAGGGTCGGATGTGTGGACTTCGGTTTTCTGTGTTGTGTGTGTAGGTCAGTATGTGCTTTCTGTGCCCTAGGGTTAGAGATGGTGAGAATGCAGAGGAATAGTTAGAGGTCTTGGCATGGTCTGGAAGTTCTGTGGCCCTGTGGCAGAGTAGGCAAAGATGAAAATTCCTCTGGGGTTTATTCCACTGTAAAAGACTCTGTAAGTCTCAATAAGGAACAAGCATGAGTGCAGTGGATGGCAGAGATGAAAATTCCTCTGGGATGAGTTCTACAAGATGTAATTATGTGACTCACATTCTACTTTGCCTATATGTCACAGAGTTCTAGATATGACTGAGATCTTTATGCTGTGATTCTGTGTTTCTGGCCTGGGGAGATCTGCGCAGGCTTGGCTTGTGCGCATAAATGCTTGGGAGATGGGAATCCATACCTCTGGATTCTGGACATCATGCCTTCTATTCACTAAGAGTCCATAGTATGAAATGTTAAGTTTTGGAAAATACGATTAATAATAAAGACATTAAAATGATAAACTCCATTTAAACGTCTCATGTCAGAGGGGGGTATTGTGCCAGGCACGTTTGAGGTGGTCAAACACAAGCTAAGATTAAATGACTAAATGGTCTAAAATATTTAAATAGCCATTAAAGAGGGGGGGTTATACAATTTATACAAACAATATTCATTATAAATTGAGAGAGAACTGTAGCGATAATGTAAACTTACACACACATATGTTTAAAGCTGATATCTAAAGGCTTAGAAATATGCATTTGTAAATTTGATTTTTTTTTTTTTTAGGAAAAAACAAACTCCAAAATGTAATTATAATTTTGAAGATTTTTGTTTTGTTTGTATTTGTATTTACAATTTGTCAGTACGTATTTATTTATTTTTTTTGTGAGTGCTGACAATCAATGTAAAAGAGAGAATGTAACCTACTGTTATTTAAAAATATTTAAGAATAATTTCAAAATCGGAGTTTTAATGGATATTTTTCTCTTCAGTTGCATTTGAGCAAGGGAGGGGGGCCATTGTCTTAAATTTAGAAAAAGCCTAAAGGCATTCTGGTTTCCTGTCCAGTCTAAAATAATTTTAACAGGACAAAAAGAGTTTAGTCAAACTTGCTATAATGCAAGGAGAGAGGAATGTTCAAGTAATGTAAAACATTTTTTTTGTTAAAACAAAAAAAACTTCGATTCTGATAATGTAATTAATCAAAAGTAAAAAGATGTTATCATTTCTTAATTGTGATCTGAATGGATATAAATAAAACTAATTGGAAATGAAATTTTTAGAGATCACTTGGGCGATTACATTGGAATGTTTTACAAATTGGCCAAACCAATTAGTAAAACTAAAACCAATTCAATGAGATTTAATTAATTTTTGTGTTGTGGAGGGGATACCTGAATTGAGATTGTATTGAGGTGGGATATCTGTTTTGAAGTTGCAAGATGGTAGTTGATTTTTGCTTTTCAAAGAGAGCAGTTTACCTTAGATTTTCTAAGAGAGCAGTTTACCTTAGCTTTTTTAAGAAGGCAGTTGACTTTTGCTTTTCAAAAAGAGCATTTCACCTTAGCTTTTCTAAGAGAGCAGTTTAAGTTGACTTTTGCTTTTCAAAAAGAGCAGTTCACTTTCATCTTGCTGTTGCTAAGGCAAATCTTATTGGGAGCCTATTTCTAATTTTGGGAAGCTAATGCTATTCTAGAAACCATGTGAAGTCATGCAACTGTTTTAATCATGATGATTCGAATACCTTGTAAGCCGTAAGATTTACTCTAATAAGAAAAGAAAAAAAATAATATTCATTCTGGCATTCTAAATCAACAGACATTAATCCAGGCCATCATTCAAATAATCTAGCAATTAACCAGGCAGTTGATACTGATGGAAGCTTAACTATAACATGACATCGAAGCCTGCAGTTAATCTAGAATTCTTAAAACAAGAAAGGACGATCTATAGTGTTTAATATCCTATTTAATATCTGTCTCTCCAACTTAAAGATGTCAATCAAACATTTGCCTGTTTATAAAATGATTATGGAATAGAAGCCAACTTCAACATGTCTGTTCAGCTCCGCTCCTGTTGTCCTTACAGAATGTAACAGCCAAGATCCCCAAACATCAAAGTGATGAAGACTAATTCTACGAACTTATAGCACCGTCAAGTCCAGCCCTTGTTGCAGTTGATGAACAGATAGACCGCACACTCAAAACCCATAGAAGAATGAAGACTACAAACTTTGTCGGGTATACTATTTTTTTTGTATATGTGTGTTTATTTTATAACCAGTTAATGCCCACTTCATAAATATGTTTATGTAAGTACACAAACCAATATATCTTGTATGTAACACTAATTTTTCTTTATTTGCTTTCCACATGTGTGAGTTTATATCCACAGAGCACTATCTCTCCCATATTCTTTTTTTAATATACTTTATTAGAAAAAAAAAATGAAATTTCCTTTATTTAATTTAATCATTATCTCAACAAGTATTTTCATGTGCTTATAATTTGTTTTATAAATCATTTATGTATTACATGATTTCGTTTGTATATTTATTCAATTTGGGAACTTTAATTTTATATTTATGTTATAAATGTTAGGGGGTATTGGGTTAATAAAAGATTTTATAATTTAAAAGTGACTACTACCATATATTTCATATTTTTTTCATCATTTACTTTTTCTAACCCCATATTAGTTAGTTATGCGAGTTTTCCGAGCCCCAATTCTTTTAACTGAAATAAGAGTACGCTGAGCTAGCGAATGAGATACTTTCTTACTGGAACCTAAATCTTTATTTTCATGAGGATACTTATTTATTATTTTTTATGAATAATTATTTATCGGCACACATACCCTAATATCATTTGAACTTGCATATCCTTTCAAGAGGAGAGTTAAATTTCCTTCTGGGAGTGGCATGAGGGGTTGATTTAGAGTCATTTCCCAAAGGTATTTAAGATTCAACCTTTCCATAAGAATCTTCTGTGTCCATAGCACTGTTACGGTAAAGTTTTGAATTTCTTCTTACTCCAGCATGTTGCCATATTTCTCCTCATGTTCAGTTTATGCGCATGCTCATATTAACGAAGTAAACGTTAATCAGTATAGAACATATATATTTATTTTTTCTCTTTCCGTTTATTTATTTTACCTATTACCTATCTATATATTTATTTAGCTTTTATGTCTATCTTTATCTGTTTATTTGTCTCTCTATCTCTTTATATGTCTATTTGTTTTTCTTCCTGTTTATTATTATGCATTGAAACATTCATTTAACTAACTAGGCACCCATCCATTCATTATCTATGAGTTTATCAATCTACTTATCTATTTATCTATATATTTATTTGTTTATCTATCATCTGGTTTGGTAATTAGTAATTTTGTAATCCTCCATCTACTTGTTTATTTACCCACCCACTCATTTATTATCTAATGATTTTTCTACCTACCTGTCTATCTACATACTTATCTATCTATCTACTTATCTACCTAACAACATGTGTCTCTATCTATAGAGATAAAGAAATAGGTAAAATCAGATAAAAAGTTTGTTACAAAGGTAGAAGAATAAATAAAATGATTGATGAATAGTAGATATGTGGATGAGTGGAAAGACAGATGAATAGATAGATAGACAGGTAGATAGATAGATTGATGGATGAATAATAAATAGATATGGATGTAGATGTATTGATTGTTTGATGAAGATAGATAAATGTATGCCTAGACTGATGGATGAACAGATTGATAAGTAGATAACTGGACAAATTGATGAATAAATAGTTATGAAGATATACAAGAAAAAAGACAAAATCTCAGTTTTATCTAGCCACTCACCCATTTATTATCTATTTATTGATTTCTCTACATACCTATATATATATAAAATACATATTTTGCGGGTTCATCCGTGTTAAAAACTTTTAATATTAATATACTGACGTTTCGACTTGGTCACACAAGCCATCCACAGAGTTATAAAAGGTAGAAAGACAGTTGTAGAGGCACTACAATCTCTAATTTGAATAAAATGTTAAAATTCCACCAATAGCAAAAAATGTTAAATTTAGGAATGTTTTTTAAAAAAATCTTTCCAAATAGGAGGAAGTTTACATTTATCATCTCGCTTATTGATACAATCTAGCCTTTAAGTATCTCAAAGGCTTCTCTAATTTTGCATTGGTAGAGATGATCACATCTGGATATGATCCTGTTACTAGAAAAATCAATTTTATGACCTGAATCTATAGTATGGAGTGAGAGTGCTGATGATGATGAGTGTTGTTTAACTGCATTAGCATGCTCATCTCTCCTAACACTGATGCGACGATTACTCATACCTATGTAAGAAGCTTTACAATTTTTACATGAGATTTGATAGACACCATGAGATTCAAGAGGGATTGAATCCTTCAGCTTGACAATTATATTGCTGATCTTTTGATGAGCAGAAAATGCTGTATCTATATTATAGCGTTTTAATATACGTCCGATACTGTCTGTAGTTCCTTTTACATATGGAACACAAATCCTAATAGCTGATTTATCATCTTTTTGTTTCCTATTTTGTCTATTTTGGGCTTGAAATAAGGCTTTTTTTTATAAATTTGTAATTATAACTATTTGCTAATAAAACACTATTAATATGATTTATTTCTTCTTTCAGATGTGTCTCATCTGAAAGGTTAATTGCTCTATTTAAAAGAGTTTTGGCTACAGAAACTATCTGAGTTGGGTGATGATGAGAATGGAAATGCAAATATCTGTCTGTGTGTGTATCCTTTCTGTAAATAGAAAAAGATAAACTATTTGTTCTGGTGACTAGAACATCAAGAAAAGGGAGTTTTTCATCAGACTCTGTCTCCATTGTAAATTTAATATGAGGATGCATATCATTTAAATGTAAGAAAAAATTATCTAATTTATTTTTTCCATGTTGCCATATGACAAAAGTGTCATCTATGTATCTGAGCCAAATGAGAGGTTTTAAAGATGATGATTCTAAAGCACGAGTTTCTATATATGCCATGAATAAATCAGCTATTACTCCTGAGATAGGTGAGCCCATAGGAGTATCAAAAACTTGTCTGTAATGCTGTCCATTGTATACAAAATATGTATTTAAGAGACAATGTTTAATTAAAGCAATAATATGGTCTGATAAATTGCAACGTTGTGAGATTATATTTAAAGCTTCATCAATTGGAATGTTTGTAAACAAAGACACGACATCAAAACTGGCCAGAATATCATTAGCATTAATTTTTAAACTTTTTAAAACAGAAATAAAATGAAGAGAGTTTTTAATATATGATTTAATAGATGGGATTGTAAGTGCAATAGGTTCTCCAACTCATATTTTAGCCAGATACTTATCGGATTTCATTAAACCTACAATCCCATCTATTAAATCATATATTAAAAACTCTCTTCATTTTATTTCTGTTTTAAAAAGTTTAAAAATTAATGCTAATGACATTCTGGTCAGTTTTGATGTCGTGTCTTTGTTTACAAACATTCCAATTGATGAAGCTTTAGATATAATCTCACAACGTTGCAATTTACCAGACCATATTATTGCTTTAATTAAACATTGTCTCTTAAATACATATTTTGTATACAATGGATAGCATTACAGACAAGTTTTTGGTACTCCTATGGGCTCACCTATCTCAGAATAATAGCTGATTTATTCATGGAATATATAGAAACTCATGATTTAGAATCATCATCTTTAAAACTTCTCATTTGGCTCAGATACATAGATGACACTTTTGTCATATGGCAACATGGAAAAAATAAATTAGATAATTTTTTCTTACATTTAAATAATATGCATCCTCATATTAAATTTACAATGGAGACAGAGTCTGATGGAAAACTCCCTTTTCTTGATGTTCTAGTTACCAGAACACCAAATAGTTTATCTTTTTCTATTTACAGAAAGGATACACACACAGACAGATATTTGCATTTCCATTCTCATAATCACCCAACTCAGATAGTTTCTGTAGCCAAAACTCTTTTAAATAGAGCAATTAACCTTTCAGATGAGACACATCTGAAAGAAGAAAGAAATCATATTAATAGTGTTTTATTAGCAAATAGTTATAATTACAAATTTATAAAAAAAAGCCTTATTTCAATCCCAAAATAGACAAAATAGGAAACAAAAAGATGATAAATCAGCTATTAGGATTTGTGTTCCATATGTAAAAGAAACTACAGACAGTATTGGACGTATATTAAAACGCTATAATATAGATACAGCATTTTCTGCTCATCAAAAGATCAGCAATATAATAAAACAAGCCTAAGGATTCAATCCCTCTTGAATCACATGGTGTCTATCAAATCTCATGTAAAAATTGTAAAGCTTCTTACATAGGTATGAGTAATCATCGCATCAGTGTTAGGAGAGATGAGCATGCTAATGCAGTTAAACAACACTCATCATCATCAGCACTCTCACTCCATACTATAGATTCAGGTCATAAAATTGATTTTTCTAGTACCAGGATCATATCCAGATGTGATAATCTCTACCAATGCAAAATTAGAGAAGCCATTGAGATACTTAAAAGGCCAGGTTGTATCAATAAGCGAGATGATACATGTAAACTTCCTCCTATTTGGAAAGATTTTTTTAAAAAATCCTAAATTTAACATTTTTTGCTATTGGTGGAATTTTAACATTTTATTCAAATCAGTGATTTTAGCGCCTCTACAACCGTCTTTCTACCTTTTATAACTCTGTGGATGGCTTGTGTGACCAAGTCGAAACATCAGAATATTAATATTAAATGTTTTTAACACTGATGAACCCGCAAAATATGTATTTTATATATTTAACCCGTGCAAATTTCGTTTTAACATATATATATATATATATATATATATACTTATTTACCTATTTACATTTCTATCTATCTATATAGATAAAGAAATAGGTAAAAATCAGAAAGATTGTTATCAAAAACATGAATACAATATATGTATAAATGGAAAGATTGATGGATAAATAGATAGACAGACAGATTTATAGATAGATGATAGATTGATGGATAATAGATAGAAAGGGATGTAAATTTACTGATTATTTGATTAATAAATAATAAATAGATAAATGCATGCCTAGACTGGTGGATAAACAGATGGATAGGTAGATAAATGGACAAATTGGTAAATAAATAGCTAGCTAGATATACAAAAAAAGATACAGAATCTCAGTTTTAATTATTTTGTTTAAATTTGATAACTCTTATTTTCACTAAGAATAATTGAGCATTTCACTCAAAAATGTGTGGTAATTCAACCTGCATTATATCATTGTTTTATCATTAACATAATGTGGATTAGCATAGGATTTTTTTAATATTGAAAAGTTGGCCATAAAGCACTGGTTAATATTTTTAATTGTAAAAAAATCTGAAGAAATCCATATCTTACAGACAATAAATACCTATTTTCTTTGCTCTATTATTTTTAAAGAAAAGAGGCATTTTGCCTTTTTGATGGCACTTTATGTGAAACTCATAATATATTTTTTAATATTTATAATTTGAAAGCAAATTTTAGATTTTAAATAAGAATGTGATAGATTTATTAAAAAATCAAGTTTAAAAAAAGTAAATTAAAAAAGAATTTGTTCATTTTCTGAAAGAATCTTTACACTAACATCATTTATAATGTTTACATACTTTGTTTTTATTACAATTCAGTGTTTAAATATTTAAATGTGATTTTTTAAAAATATTATTCACTTATAAAATTAAATTAAAGAGAATTTGTCCAATTTATTGACATTTAATATAAAATAGAGATTTTATATAGAAGTAAAAGATTGAGCATTTTCAAAAACTTCCACCAAGTGTAACAATAGACAATTTCATTTCATAAGAATTAATGTATGTTAATTTTACATTTGCTCTTATTAACTTCTGAATGATTACTAAAAGAAGATTATTAAAAACTGGACTGTCTCAACTCTTGTATAATTGATAATGAATTTAATAATTATTAATGTCATATTTTCATCTGATTAAGAGACTAAATTTAATCTGAATTTCTATCAGTTGTGATAAAAATCAAGCATATAAACATCAAAATGTAAATATTATGTGGATTTATTCTATTTGTTATTCTTCGTTAACATAAAGAGTATTATTTACTTAAAGCGGAAGTGAGAATGATGGGCTGACCTCATTATATATGTAAAATATGTAGAAATATTTCAGCTAATTGGCATAGAAATAAACATTTTTGTAAACATAAAGTAAACAAGGCAAAACTCTCCATACAGTAGCACCACCCTGTGCCAACCAGAATAATCAATGGATTCCAGAAGGCTTGTGCATAAAATCCCTATCTAATGCCTACTCATCCAATATTCCCATACTACTTTCTAGCTTGTGGCCTTCATCAGTGAGGTGCTTTGGATCTGAGAGCACTGCACCACCACCTTTTATCTCTATTTAACTATAAAACTATGAGAATGAAATTGAAAACACAAAAATATTTTCAGTCTAAGCTCAATAGCTTATATAGCCAAATGGGTCTGAACTCAGTTTAGCACCCATATATTTTGGTGTCTTTGGATTTTTAACAACCATAGCCACCACTATCCTATTAGGCAGGATTGGTGTTAAACCATTAGGCATCACATGATCACCATCTTTTATACTAGCACATAATTGTTTATAAACAAGGCAAAACTCTCTATACAGTTGGCACAGAATGGCACTACTGTATGGAGAATTTTGCCTGGTTTATAAAAAAATATGTGCTAGTATAAGAGATTGTGATCATGTGATGCTTAATGGTTAAACGTAAAGTATAAAGGTGATACCTTGCTGTATAGATGTAGTGGAAGTGTATGCAAGTATAAGGAATTTGTATAACTTGATATACGTATATTTTAGTGTAATGAGAGCATCACCAGATTAAAACTTAGCCCAACTACTAAGGGTTGAGTCATATATGATCTTAAATTATACATTTGGATAAATATTTCAACTCTATATGATAAGAAATACCAATAATATGAAGCAAATTATCAATATTCTTGTGTTTAAAGGCTAGATCATTTATTTTTTTCACGAGAAATATCCAATACTGTCAATAAACTTTTGTTTTTACTATTATTTATACGGCTTAATAATGGAAACAATGTGTTTCAGCTGACCATTGTTGTGTAGCTATAGACTTATATATAGGTTGTTCCACTAAAGCTGAAATGTTGGATTAAAGTTTTAAGTGGGATATAATTTTTATAAATGTTTTAGCATTTTCACAATTAAAACATTAATTGACATGTACTTTTTATACATGTTTTAATATTTTTCTAACAAAAATATTTAAAAAATAGTTATTTATACTTATTATTTTTATTTGAAACAAAATTAAAATTATGGTCATAAGCTACTTATATATATATATATATATATATATATATATATATATATATATATATATATATATATATATATATATATATATATATATATAATTCTTTGTTGGGTCTATTTTGTGAACTTAAAATTTTAAATTTAGTATTTGAATGTGTTTTTTGGGTAGTTCAAAGTTTAATAAAAAATGTTGTGAAAGGGTTTGAGGGCAAGATGTATAAATAAATATTTAAAGAAAGTTTAAGACAAGAAAATTAGAGTTTATGTTGATAAAATATTTAAAGATTAAATATTTTAATTATTGTAGACTTAAATAGAGTATATTTGTTTAATATTGGTATTTTTTAATCTATTATATATCTTATTTATTTAAAAATATTTATTTAAAATGCGTGTTTTTTTTGCATGTAAGCTTGGTTATAAAAAAAGTGTTGAAATATCACTGTGGGTTTTTAGGAGTTGAAACATTTTAAAAATTATGTTGTAAAATTTATAAAATTGGTTATCGAGATAAAATAATAAATCAATAGAATATTAAATCTGTTTTAAAAGTTTGCTTTAAAAATATATAAAAAATTTTTATTTTAAATAATTTTATAAAAGAAATAAACAGAGGAAAATATTTTTAAAATATTATGGTTAAATAAATGATAAGTTATTTTAATGCAATAATATAATAATTAAATATTTTTTTTATTTGGTGTTGGTAATTGTAAATAGGTTGTTTTCTACCAATCAAATGGGAGTTTCTTCAATAAACGTTCATGTTGGGGCTTGTGTTGTTTTCGTATGTGCTATTAAAAGCCAAATTTTGTAGGCTTAAAATTTTTTAAAATTAAGAGTGTGAAATTTAGTTTAAATGATAGGTGTTAATTTAAATTTTTATCAATGTCATTGTCATTAGGAAAGGCGGGCATAGTGAAAATATCGGCTTATACTAGAGTTGACAACGTTAGTCGGAAAATTGTGGAGAATTTTTGGACATATATTTTAAAGTTATAGTGCTTTGAAATAGATTTTTAGAGAATAATCTTCTTTATGAGAAAGATTTTTGAAGCTATAAATTTAAAAATATATCTTAGAAAGTATTAAAATGAAGAGTTTATAAATATTTTGTTAGCTTTATGTTTAAAAGCGAATATTGACAATTTTAAAGCAAATAAATTGAAAATATAAATTAAAGTCTTATATAATAAATATTATATTGATAATTTATTTTATGATAAAGTTTACCTGATTTTTTATTGAAAAGGTTATTTAAAATAATTAAATTAATTTTTTAAATTATAAATAATTCAGAATAATATTTTAAATAATTCTTTAAACTCTCGTAATTTTATTTTTATATTTTATAAAATTATTTATTTTGGTTTTAAAAGGTTTGTTTTCTAAACTTTTAAAAGGTGGGAAAGGAAGTGTCTAGTGAAGTGCCTAGGATTAAAAACTTTGGTGAAAAGCTCGCTGGAATTATGTAATATGAACTCTGTTTTATTTATCTAATATAAAAATTAAATCATTAATTTTTAAAATAAGATAGGTATTTCTAAAATAGTAACTAAAAAATAATATAATGTAATTGTGGTTTTATAATTAATATAACCAGATATTTTAAAGATGGAGTAAATGGTATTTTTGAAGCTGTAATTGAGTATGGAAGATGGACTGGACTAATTCATTATCTATGGTAAAAATGTATATAATATAATTTTGTGTATTTATATGTTTCTTTAGATCACCAAATATTATTTATTTTGAATGTGTATGATTATTTTAAAAATCACACATTATATTGGGGACATTTTATTTAAATATGTAATTTGATTTATGATATAAATATGATACAACATTACATAAGGTTAGAAATATTATATGTTTTTGTAAATAAATTTTAATATTTTGTTTATGTTATAGTTAGAATTATATTTATTATTCTACAAGTATTATTTTATTTCAGTTAGGAAGGTTAGCATATTTTATTTTTATTTTATTGGATAATTAGTTAGTTTATGTAGAAGTTTATATTTGAGTTGAGTTACTGAAAATAGATGGAAGTATAAAAGTTGGAATTAGTTTATTTAAAGTTGAAAGTGTTTTTCCGGAAATTTTAAATAAGTTTTAGGGTGTTTTGTAGAAAAAGTTTATTAAGAAGGAGAGAATAAACATAAAGTAAAGAATAATTTCATAGAAAAAATCATAAATTTATCTAATATATATTTATGAATTTGAAATTGTGAAATTAAATATTATTATTTAAAATATATGTATGATATTTGATAAAAATGAGATGAATATTAAGTGAAATATAAAATTATAATAATTATTTGTTATTACATTACAAGGATACATTAGTTTCTATATTATGCATAAAGTATGAAGAAAAATACTATTACATGATGAAAAAGAAAATACTAAGTGATGAGAATTTAATTATAAAGTTTAATTGTTTTATACTAAATATATTAAAATTTTTCTGTGATATGAGTACTGATATTTATTTAAAGTCTAATTTTGAAAAATCTTCAATGTTTTATACAGATTTTTAAAAGAATATATAATTACTTATTAGGAGTATGAATTAAAAAGAAAATATTGTATTATTATTTTCTTATTTTATTTTCTTGTTTTCATAATTTTGAACTGTAAATATTGAAATAAATCAATAAAGTTATGTTAATAAATTTGTTTATTTGTTTTAAAAGTGTGTGAGTTCATTATTTTGACCACAGCATTTGCGCAGTAATTTGAAAAAAAATATTTGAATATGAATTTATTATTTATATTAGAAATAAACATAATATTTTCTTGATATCATTTATAAGAATTGATTGATATTAACATATTATATTACAATGGTCATAGGATGGTTATATGAAATATAAGAGTACATATTATTTATTGACAGATTATTAAATTATAAGATTTTGATCTATTCAAAATTAAGATGCTATGAAAATGGAAGAAATACATATGATTATTTATTTATGATTGATGATATAACAGAAATAGATAGGATTAAGTTATCCTAAGATTAGTAGTGAGTATTATTATTATTAGAATAAGTTAAGTGTATTTAGGTTTGATATAAAATCCCATATCATACTTATTTACATGAGTTATCATTACTTTAAGATAATTAGAAGAACCTGAGATTATTTTAATTATATTTTAAAAATTAAAAGTTAAGATTTATTTATTTTATTATTATTAAAGATAGTTTATTTTATTTAAAAGCCATAAGAATGCTGTAGATGTAGTAATAGGATAGTAAGGAGGTAATAGTATTCTTATGCCATTGAGACAGTGTCTTGGGAGATATTGACTCAATGTAAATCTACTTATTACTTTGTAACCTTATTTCACAGTCTCATGATTTTGATAAATCTTATTTAATTAATACATAATAAAGAAGTATATTGATTTTGATAATTGATAATAAATTTAATTAGAATATGATAGTATAAAATATATTAAAGATAGATATGCAAATTTTAACTAAGCATTATAAATTAATTGAGCTAGTCGTATTTCAAATTATATTATACATAGAAGTATATATATATTTTATATATATATATATATATATATATAATAAATAATAAAAGTATAATAAAACAATTCACTAGAATATAACTACAAAATTTTATATAGGCATTTTTTAAAATTTCGTAGTTATATTCTAGTGAATTGTTATATATATATATTAAAATAATCTAATTTATTGGAAAATGCATGGAATTTAAGCCATGGCTACCAGCCGGGCATTAATAATATTAAGAACAAAATAAGTTAACCTTAATCAATATGATTATAGTTTATCTAAACATCTGTTTTTATAAATCTTTTTATTTTATTTTTTTTTAATATAAATTCTATAATTGTCTTTGAAAGAATTCATCTTTCTGGCTTATATTTAATCCTGATTTGGGATTCAAAAGCTTCCTCTAAAGGATCTTAGCGACATTCATAACTGAATCCTATAACCACAATATGGGTTTAAACTCAGGGTGGAAAATGTTAGAAAATTTACTTCATTAAATGCACATAACCAGTTTTTTTTTTTAATTATATTCATAGATAGCTAACCTCCCCATCTCATCATGGTTAGGATATGGGTAAATTGATATTATAAGCAAAGGGATAACATTCCTGAGTTGGTAGGGTGATCATAAAACCAAAACAATTGCACTACAATACAGCATAAATCATTATTAAATAGATGTTATGATTTTATAGACTCTGGAATTTTTTTTGATACATACTTATAGAGGAATCTTAAATTTGAAGATAAAGGTGAAAATAATACTGTCACTTCTTTTGGATTTTGGATTTACAATAAGCTGATGATTCTGTTATGTTTTTCCAGTTATAAAAATAATTTACAGTTTATATTCCATATTTTGAACTGCAATATATAAAAAAATTGGTTTAAAAATGAACGTTTGGAAAACTCAGTCACTGATAAAAGATAAAATCTTCTGAAATGTTTATCTTAGGACATTATCAACTTGAAAATTTAAAGCAATTTAAATATATTGATTGTTTTTTTAAGTAGAAAACTAAACGTGGATGTTGAGATCCAACAGAGATTCCAATGAAGGGCCACTTTTCTACAGAAGTTAAAAGAAAGGATATTTCATTACAGGAAATTATTACTGCAATAAAATTAGCAATAGAGAGAGAGAGAGAGTGGTTATTTTATCTAATTTGTTAAACAGAATTAGTGCTTGGACACTTAATTGACATTACATAAAAGCATTAGAAAAAATTCATTGTAAGATTCTTCTTAAGATTTTAAAAATACAATGGCCAGATTATAAAATCAATCAATATTCTCTTCAATTTGATGGATGTGATATTATAGAGTCCACTATTATAAAATTATTTCTTTGTTGGATTAAATGTCCAATCATCAATACAATAGTAAAAAAATGCTTTTATGATATTAGCAAGAATGGATTTTGTAGGACAGCAGATCCTATTTACAATATAAAAATATTCTCAAAGATATTATACAGAAATATAATATTGATTGCTTTTATTGTAAAACATGATGTAAAATAAAATAAAATACTTTGAGTTATGGTGTTGAAGTATTTAAGAATAAAAGTTGTTCTTGAAAAAGTTAAATACAATATCAAGCAATAGAAAAATGTGAGAATAATGAACCAGCATGTTCTGTATGTAAACATACTTGAGGTATAGTGATGAAAAATTTCATCTCTAGTGGATTATTACTACTATGTTATTATTGTTGTTGTTATTATTATCTTTCATCTACTCCGATATTCTAATGGCTATTCTGATGATTTTTTTAAATTCCATAACTTTCACTAATGACACATTATGTGATAAATTCCACCCACATTATAAGGATTATGTCAAAGTCATTCTAATGAAGTACATCATTTCTTTAATTGTAGAGATACGACAGAGACTAGTATATATTGGACAGCTACAGCTGGACATTGTGCTGACATATTTCAGAAGTTTCCTTGCAGAAGAAGTTAAAAGGCAACATTGTAAAATACAAGTAAAGAAAAAAAATGAACCACTACATTCTATATGTTAAAGTATATATGTTTCACACATTGCTTTGTATAGTAATTGCAAACTCATTTCTAAAATAGATTTTATTCTATCGTTTTATTTTGTTTTTATTTAAAATGACCATACTTGTTTACAAATGTCTGTTTATTATTATTAACAGTAGATACTCATTATTCCATATGTCACAGGCAAGAAAAAATTCTACATCACTTTTTACTGAACTTCCATGATGTAAATTCAAATTGTCATGAATTGTTCTCATTATCTACTCATTTAATTTATGACTTGTCTGCTTAACCAATGGTATAAGAAGAAAAAATTCACAAATATTAGATTATCTCCATCTTTTCATTCTTTGTTTTCTGAGATGAAACTTATGCTATAATGCAACATCTTGAAACTTGCTTGCCTCTCTATTTCAAAATAAATAGAAAAAAATAGCAATTAAGGACGAGGCCTAGTACATGCATACATGTATAAAGTTATATGGAATTTGGTCACATCAGAACCAATGTAATTTTTGGACACAAAATCTTAACTTGTACTAAAATATCCAAATCTTCTATGTACTTACGTTAAAATTTGTGTTATTTCTTTTATTTTATTTCATCACCATATATTTGCAACCAATTATTCAATTATTAATTCGTCTATGTAATTATATACAATGTTCCAATATCCAATATAAAAGAATGATTTGACCACGATGTTGTTATTGATATATACTTAATATAATAATCAATCTAACTATAATTGAAACAAACAACTAATTATATTTACAATTATTTAATTATCAACCTGGTTTTCATTTCTTGTTTCGGTTTTATTTAGATTGATTATTGTTTTAAGTAGATATGTAATTGTTTAATGACATCTTCGTTACAACTATTGTGATCATATTTTAATAAACATTACTTTTATTTACTTTATAACTATATTTTTCATGTTTTAAGTAACATTACTTTTATGTGTACATATTTACACTAATATTACTCTGCAGTTTTTGTATATTTAAAATATTTTGCTCAAGGAATCTTACTTTTATTCATTTTGGACAAATGAAATGTAACAAATCATTTTATTATTTAATCTGTACATTTATAAGTTTACAATATATATAATACGTCGTCGAGATTAATATTACAGATACTGGTTTATTAAGTAAATAAAATACTCTCAAACCAAAAAACAAGACAAAACTTTTTAAAGAAAAAATGGACCATTTCTCTTTACTTCAATTTCTTATGTAGAAATTTATTTGAACGGCACATTGGCAAGAAATCATGAATACTTTGTAAATCAATTCATATTACATTTAAAGCCATATTTTAAATTGCTTTGTATTATTTTGCTTGACATTTGTGAAAATTTTCAATTTACTTCTTGTCAATATTAATATTGATGTATTACCTAATATTAATTGCTAGGATTGTTTATATTTGTATATCTTAGTTTTTAACATCGTCATCAAATATAAACAACAATACATCTATATTTTATTTCCGTCTTATACTAACATTTTTTTTAATACTTTTAACATCATTTCATTCATCGAACACTTTATATTTGTTAACATGTATAATAAAATCATATAATAATTGGATTTGTACCATATTTAATCCTATCAATGTTGCAAATATTATCTTTTCCAAATATTTCTCTACTCACATCTATAACTCTACATGTTTCAGTTTTTCAATAAGATATAATTTAGAATCAAATTGTAGTAGTTAGTAGTGGTAATAGTAGTAGTAGCAATAATAATAATAATAGCAACAACAACGACAATAACAGTATAATAATGTGTTTGTGATAATAAATAAATTTTTACACATCAGTAAATAACAAACTCTGACCTGTTCATATAATTTACGTTTTTTCCATTCAGCTGTAGAGCTTTTATAGGCCGCTTCTATTTCCTTTCTTTCTTTCTTTTGTTTCAATAAGTCCATCTTGAAAGCCTTGATTTGTGGATGTTCTTTAACTTTCTGTCGAATTGCATCTGTGCTGTGATATATATATATATATATATAATACAGTACCCGTTATAAAATATTATATATATGAAAAATAAAAAAAATTTAACGTAAATACAATATTGTAGCTTAAATTCTTTTGTAGCACTTTCGATTACATGATAGTAATCCTTGTCAGCTTTAACTGAATTTTAAATTTGCAAACTTAAGGTTACATATATTTCCATAAGCTGTGTATGGTCATATTTGCAGCATCATTCTTATATTTATCAATTAATATTGCCTCTTTAATTTTCCTCTTTTTATGATTTCTTTCTTCCATTAATATTTTTATTTCATTACTATTAAATGTAAACTTATAATTACAAGTTTTTTCATGGTGAAAGAATACTGAAGCTGTATTAAATTGACTATTTGCATTATTTTTAATTCGGTTATATAATAATTGATGCTCCTTCAATCTTTTTTCCACAGAACATTTAAAAATTTTAAATATTGAACTCCTTACTAATGAACTTTTAAAGGTTGGTTATGATAAAAACCAATTATTGCGTCCAGTAAATTCATTTAATAATAAGAAAAGTGTTTGCAATGTTATTTTAGATAAAATGGATATCTATACTATTTATAAATAACATGCAATCTAAATTAATTAAGAATATATTTAAAGAAAAGTATAATATTTCATTTAGTGTTCCTCCGAATGTAAATCGATTGATTAATAATTCTAAGAGTATAATTCCTAAATTGCAAAGAAGTAATATAATTTATCAGATTTCATGTCGATGTCAGAAATTATATATTGATGAATCGAGATGTTCTGTGGAGAAAAGATTGAAGGAGCATCAATTATTATATAATCGAATTAAAAATAATGTAAATAGTCAATTTAATACAGCTTCAGTAATCTTTGACCATGAAAAGACTTGTAATTATAGGTTTACATTTAATAGTAATGAAATAAAAATATTAATAGAAGAAAGAAATCATAAAAAGAGGAAAATTAAAAAGGCAATATTAATTATAAATATAAGAATGATGCTATTAATAGGCAAGTTGCAAATACTGCCATACACAGCTTATGGAAATATATGTAACATTAAGTTTGAAAATTTGAAATTCAGTTAAAGCTGAGGAGGATTACTACCATGTAATCGAAAGCGCTACAAAAGAATTTAAACTATAATAATGTATTTACCGTTAAAATTTATTTATTTTATATATATTTAAATTGATTAAATAGATATAAATTAATCAGTGCAGTAACGAATTAGATTGATTCTACGCTGTTGAAAGTAGTGAGTTTGTCTATGGCTACTTCTTATGTATAAGTTAATAGCTGGACATTATGGCTACAAGTGTTGACATATAGCAAACATTGGTGGTCGAGAGATCAGCAACAGCTGCTTTACAAGCAGTTGTCCCAGATTAGCGGGTTTGCTTCCCAGCTGATGCTATGACACATGAGGAAAAAAATTAAAATAATAACTCTCTCATCAGTGCATTACATATTATAATTTAATATTTTTAATTGGATTAAATAAATGTAAATTAATCAATAAATAGAAACTACAGTACTGCAGGAAATGTTGCAGGAGATATCGGATGAAAGTAGGACTAAAGATAAATGTTAAAAAGACTAATGTAATGTTTAATAGATTTTCTCAAAATATGAAAATAAAGATTGATTATGATGAGTTGGAAGAAGTTAACAGTTACAAATACCTATGTCAGATTATTAATACAGATGGAAACATAATGGATTAAATTAATCATAGAATTAAACTTGGTTGGAGTGCTTTTGGCAGAAATAACTTGATACTAAAATGAAATATGCCTATGTGTTTGAAAAGGAAGGTTTTTAATAAATGTGTTTTACCAGTTCTTACTTATGGATCTGAAACTTGGACACATAATAGAAGAGCAATACAAAGACTTCAGACCACTGAAGGAACTATGGAGAGATGTATGTTAGGAGTAACAAGAAGAGATTGAAAATGCAATATATGAGTGAGAGAACCAACAGGTGTTACTGACCTCATTGAAAAAAATAAAAGACAAATGGAGTTGGGCTGGACATATTGCTAGAGAAGAAGATAATAGATGGATAATTGAATTCTTAAACTGGATTCCAAGAGATTGTAAAAGACCCTGAAAGACACCACATGTGAGATGGATGAAATAAGAAAATTGCATGGGTGATGTGGAAAAGAGAAGCTAAAGATTGGAGATGGATTGAACTTGGATATATATATATATTGTGCCCTTTTATATGGGTCACCATTTAAGTTTTGTGCTAATCTAGTAGAAAATTTTAAATTTAAGAAGTATTTTAAAATGTGATGTTGACTTTGCTTGTGATAATGTTACCATAAGTTTAATTAAAGCAATCTATGAGTGTTTGATATGTGAATTGTGTTGATATTGAGAAGATATTTAAAATGATGATGATTATGATGTAATACTGCATTAATAAATTTAATGACAAATGTTTAAAGCTAAAGTATTTAAAAGACAAGTTAAAATTAGACAAAGATATTTATTTAATTTAAAATATATGTTAAAAGTGAATAGAAATATTTTAAATTATAAGTGCTTAAATTGAGATTAATATTTGATTTTAATCATATCAAATAATTATTTTAAAATCTGATATAATATCTTATTTATTTTTAAAAATAAATATTTATTTTAAAAAAGCAATTGTTAAGTTATTTTTAGACGACGGCAAGCGTTTCTTTTATTGTAAAAAGAACAGATGTTTGTTAAATTTACACACACATGCGTGGAAGTTGTCTAATAAAGTTGCATAATTATTTTAAAAAATCATGTTATAAATTTATAAATAATACGTGAGTTATCACGAGATAAAAATAAAGATATTAATATAAAATATTAAATCTGATTTTTAAAAATATTGTCTTAAAAATATAACGTATTTAAAAGATTTAGTTTATTTTAAATGATCTTATAAAAGTTAAAATTTAGGCCAAGTGAGAAAGAATATTTCAAAAGAATGTTTAATAAGTTTAAATAAACGATCAAGATTATTTTTAAAAAAATGTGATAATATTAAATATTAAATAAGTCATTATTTTATTTTTAATAGTGAGTTGATAAATATGTAAATAAGCTAGAAAGTTTGATTGTTTAAATGTACCAATCAGATAAGGAGTTTCTAGCAATATAAAAGCTGGATTCAATTGTTGAGGGGGGCTCTCTACAATAAATTTCTAAGTTAATCGTGCTATTGAGAAAATAGCTAAGTAAATTTATAAACGCTCTTAAAATCAGTTTTTAAAATCATAAGAGTGTTATTGTATATAATCTTATAATTTTTAAATGATAAGTATGCAGTAGAAACTTAATAATTCCCTATTGGTCTTCTCAATATCGAAGCTCAATTTACGTACGAATAATCATGAAAACATCACGTATCGGAGAAATATATCAGAAACTTTATGCTAGAGAAATAACAGACGCTGGATTAGTACATAAAACTACGAGATGGAGAAAAGTAGTATTTTGGACTAGAAATAGTTTTAAAAAGTTGAAATTACTATTGTTTATTATAAATAGATATTTAAAAGAAATATGAATACTTCTATAGAAAGAAAGTATTTTGCAGATTTTAAAAAGATGAAAATGTATATCTTAAGTAAAGATATAAGAAGTAGTAATTTTAATAAATACTTGCCTTGTTAAGTCTTTGTGCTTAAAAGACTAAATATTGACGATTTGAAAAGGCAAATAGATTATAAATATGATTATTTAAAATCGTAATATAATAAAATTATTATATTGAGTAGTCTAAACGCTAGACGTTATAGATGGAAAAATAGATTCTTACCTAGATATATTGTTTTGAAAAATGCGCAAGTAATACGTGGATGTCCAGGCCAAACCAAATTAGGCCAAGTTAAGTTAATGGAAGTAATTAAATGAGAATAATTCAACAATTATAAATTAATTTAGAAATAATAATTTTTGAACAATATTTTATGAAGAACTGGATCCAGAAAGAGAACTTATAAACTATTTTTAAATTTTATTTTGTTTTCTGGTGGGAACTTATTTTATTTTAAAAAAATAAACGTTATCATTTTTATTATAAACTTTCAAGAAACACGTGATACAACGGAACAGGAAATAGTGTTCTATTGACTTTATAAGTAGGATATTTGTTAGAACTTTTATGGTAGAACAAAAGTCGTCGCTGGAATACGTAATATAATCTTTTATTTTATTTATTTAACATAAAATTTAAAATATTATTAAACTATTAAAAGTAGGTTAGGTACATTTTATTAAATAGTAACTTAAAAATAATATAATAATTAATTACATAAATTTATTTTTATAATTAATATAACACGGAATATTCTAATGAATGTTTATGAGTGAAAATGTGAATGATTTTTTATTTTATGAAGCTGCAAATTCCGAAGAATGCTGGATAGTAGATTGGACATTATTATTGTTATGGTAAAAATATTGTATAATGTTTTTTTTTAATGAATTTAATATGTTTTTCTTTAGATCAACTGAATATTATGATGTTGTAGAATGAATGGATAGATATTTTATGAAAACACATACATTATATTGGCAACGAATTTTATTAAAATATGCATAAGTTTTAATTTATAATGTCAACATGATACGACATTACGTAAGAAGCTTACAAATAATTATATGATTCTTTCATAAATAAATTTTGATATTTTATTATGTTATAGTATTAGAATTATATTTATTCTTTATTTAAGTAATTATTTTATTATTTGCAAGATAAGAATAGATTTGAAAAGACTTTATTTTTTTTTTTTGTATTTTGTTTTATTAAATAAGTTAAGTTACGTTATGGGTAGAAGCTCATATTTGGATTGAAGTTTATTAAGTATAGACAATGTAGTATAGGTAGTTTAGATAATGAATGTTTTATTTAAAGTTGATATTTGTTTTTCGGAAAATTTTAAATAAATTTAGAATGTGTTTTATAGATAGAAATTTATTAGAAAAGGTTAGTAAAGCACATAAAGTAAAGTCATACTTTCATGTAGAAAAGAATCATAGAATTTATCTAAGGTAATGCTTTGTGAATTTGAAATTGATAAATGATTTAAGTAATAGTATTTGAACAGTACAGATATGTAATGCATATTTGATAAAACGTATAACAGGAATTACATTAAGTAAAGTATAAGTACAGTCAATTATTTGTTTTTACATTACAAAGATACATTAATTTTATAAAGCTATTAAGCAATGCTAATAATAAAGTAAATATATGATAATACATTATAAATGGTAATACTTAATTAATGTAACTATTTAATTAGTAGAGCTTCATTGTTTACACATGCTACATAAATAATTTTGACATATATTATTATTTGTAATGGAAGTTTATTAACATTTATTTTAAATCTAAGTTTTGAAAACATACTATGATATTATTAGTATAGTAATTGAAGAGTGTATAATTGCTTATTAAGCACATGAATTAGTAACAGTATAAACTTCTTGTATTTGTAATTTCTTATTTTATTTGATTTATTTTCTTAAATTCTAAAACTGTAAATATTGTAAATAAATTTTATTTGAAGTTTTTTTTTTTTAAATAAATTTGTTAATTTGTTTTAAAAGTGTGTCGAGTTTCATTATTTTTACCACAGCATTTTGACATCAGATAATTTGAAATAAACATAATATTTGCACAAAATGAATTTGTTATTGTTATTTAAAAAATGAATACAATATTTGCTTACTATCATTTTATAAGAATTGATTGACATGAACAGAAAATATTGCAATGGTCATAAAATGATTATAATGCATATTATAAGAATACAGTATTGTTTATTGCCACGGATTATTAAGTATAAGATTTTGATCTATTCCCAAAATTAAGATACCATATGAAATAAAAGATATACATATGATTGTTTATTCATTTAATGATTGATTATATAATATAAATAGATGAGATTAAATTACACTTTATGATTAGTATTATTTATTATTATTATTAAAATAAGTTAGGTGTATTTAAGTTTGATATAAAATCCCACATCATACTTATTTACATAATTTATTATTATTTCAAAACAACTTAGAAGAACCTGAGATTATTTAATTATATTTTAAGTTAAAAGTTAGGAATTATTTTAGTATTATTAAAGATAATTTATTTCATTTAAAAGTCATAAGAATGCTATAGATGTAGTGGTGAGATGATAAGGTAGTGGTAGTATTCTTATGCCATTGAGACAGTATCTTGGGAGATATTGACTCAGTGTAAATCTGCTTATTACTTTGTAACTTTACTTCGCAGTCTCATAATTTTATTAAATACTTATTTAATTAGTATAATCTAGAACTATATTGATTTTGATGATTGACAATAAATTTAATTAAGATATGATAATATAAAAAGTATATTAAAGATAGATATGCAAATTTTAATGAAGCATAATAATGTAACTGAGCTAGTTGTATTTTAAACTATTTTATATATCAAGAAGTAAGGGTACAATATATATATATATATATATATATATATATATATATATATATATATATATATATATATATATATATATATATATATATTGTGCCCTTTTCTATAGATCAGTAATAGTCCATCTCAGTCAATTACTAAAAATTTTAAATTTTAGAATATGTTCTTTTAATACATTAATTATATTTTGTCAAATATGTTATAAAGTACAATTTGAAGCTAAGAAAATACATAGTATATAAAATTATGGCGAATCATTTAAACGTAGTTAAGTAAAGCTTAAAATATTGTTGCATATGGTTGTAAAAGCTGGCCATATTAAATAACATAGCTATAAATAATTAAAAGTATATTTAAAATGTTCAATTTTAGTAGTCTTAAACGTATAGATAAATAAATGTTATACAGTATTTAAATTTATAAACTATGTTTAATAATCAAAATTAATATAATATATTTTAAAAATAAACTTTATGATGGTGAGAATTGTATTTAATTCTATATTTTAAATTATTTTTCCAAATTTTTATAATTATTTATTTAATATAATAAGTGTATCAATTTTATTAGTCTAGGCAGAGAAATAGATTGAAAATCGTCTGTCAAAGTTATTGATCATGTGACTTGTATAATGCATACTTTCACACACACTGCTTGTTTGAATTAATAACAAAGTTTAAAATATTTTAAAAGTTATATTATAGAATTGGTTGTAATTATTGCCTATCATAAAAGCAAATAATAATAAATATTAAGTTAACTATCGGATGTAATGTTTTAAGTAATGCAATAAAGACGAATACAGATATAATAAAAATTAAATATTTTGTTTAAATAAAACAAGATAAATGGAATATTCAGTGTGGAATAAATATTAAAATGTTATTTTAAAAAGTTATTTTAAATGATTAAATAATTTAAATAAAGTAATAATTGATTTAAAAGTAATATTTTAAATAATATTTTGAGTTATTACGTCATAAATTTTTATTTTAAAGATTCAATTCTGTAAAAAAATGAAAATATGTAAATTTGTTCTCAAGCTAAAAGTAAGAATCAACCAATCAAATGACGTATTTTCTAGACTATAAATATGAATTGCACGGGAGGTATCAGGGGAGATTAATAATGGATTGAATCCAGAGAAAGGTATATTAGTAACTATCGAAGAGATAGTACTTTAAAATTTTTATTTTAGTCAATTTTTAATACTTTCTTATAGTTTTATTTGCAGAAACTAATTGATAATTTTTAAAAGTATTTTGCAAAAGAGAGTTTAAAAAAAGAATATTTGGGAACTTCTTGAAAATGATTTTCTAATTTTTAAATGTTACTTGCCATGATTATTTTATCTGAAATTTGACCTAAACTTCACAATGAAAAGATGGATAAACTGTGGAATAAAATGGATATAAATTCTAATAATATAAAAATGTTTTTGGAATATTTTGATACAGCTTTATTAATGCTTCACCGGAGAACTATTCTAGTGCATAAAAATCATAGTACGGACATTATACTGATACAGTGCAAAGTTATTTTCTGTTTAAAAAGGAAAAATTGGAGATGCATTATTATTTAGATAAGCTTATCCAAGATTTATTTTTTAAAAATAGTAATAAGACAATTATATCTTATGAATCGTTTTATAAAATATTATATCAAAAGGAGTAAAATGTTATATCCTTTCTGAAGGTAACATTTTTAAAAAAAATATTTTCAAGAGTTAAAGAAAGAACCCAGGAGAATATGTTACTGAAGCGTTTTGATATTAAAACCTCCAGTGTTAGAATTGTTTAAAATGTATTTAGAAAAGATTTGTTTAAAAGTACTTGAAGTTTTTTTTTTAAAGTAATTTATATAAAATACCAAACGAAAGTTTAAATGTATTAAGAAGGAAACATATATAAAAAAAGTGAACATATAGTTGAATAAAAGATGGATCCATGGAAATATTATTAAAAAAAAGTTTACCAAGTATTTTTAAAGCTAAATTAGATGGAAGATGCATCGGATACGCCGCAGAGAATATTGGCAGAGAATATTGAAGAAATTTCACGGGATTAATTAATGTTATAATTTAATAATTATCGTCCTAAATACTAAAACCAAGGATTATTTTCTATAAATTTTACTAAATCGATTAATATTTATTTTTATTTTTAAACTTTAACGCGCTTTAAGGAGAACATTTAGGAAACTCTAGAGAAAATAATAAACATTTTGGACTTATCAGGAACTATTGTCAAGAAAATATGTAATTATAGTTTTGATTCCTTTTATTTTATTAACCTAGTTTAAATCTAAATTTTTTTTTTATAAGATTAGGAAAACATAAAACATTAATTTGTTGATGATATAAAATTTTATAATGGAATAATCTAATAATTTAGATAAGAATATATTTTAAAATAAAGTGTATGAGTGTATATTTCTTTGTTTGCAATGATCGGTATCTAGTGGATGAAGAAGTCTACTGAATATGATGACCAGATAAAGGTTATTTTGGTAATAATAATGACTATTAATAATTTATAATGTATATTTTTGTTTTCTTTGGATCATCTATGAATCGTAAGAATGAAGTGTAAAAGTTTTTTTTTTTTTTATTATATGTAACGCATTTTCATACAACATTTTAAAAAACATTATGAGATAGGATTGATTTGAAAATATGCATATGACGATTTTTTTATATTAATGATATAATCCAACATAATAACAAATAATTATGTGATTCTTTTAAAACTTTTCATGTTATTGGATATTCAAATATTGTCTAGTTAGATTGTATATGATTAAACATACAGAATGATGAAGTAGACAAACTTTTTTGTGGAACAGTGGGATTGTTTAATTATCAATGAATTTTATTTATTGTTTTGTAAATGCAGATAGTTATTTATCGATGTAAGATGTGGAAAATCTGGAGAAATAATGTTGAGATAGTGGCTTGGAAGTACTTAGTGAACAGGAAACCAAGATGATGTTTTTAAGAATAGGATATGATAAGGAATAGAAATAATACTTAGTCTTTATGTGGATATCAGCATAGTTAACAAAGCCCTATGTCTGGTACACATTTTATTTGGACCGTGTTTTATATTTCTTTGAATATTTGATGTTCTAATAAAGCTGAAGAAATAGCTTTAACATCGTTCATGTATTAGAGGTTATTAGACAGGTCATACCTCTTTCTTGTAATGCATTGTGCCATGATTTTTGAGATATGTTATGAGTGATACTCTAGCTTTCTTCCTTAAATCCTATACATCTGTTTCTCTATCTTTATTTCATGTAACTGCATCGTTTAGTAAGATATTTTGAAAAGAAATGGTAAATAATTTAGAGCTTAGGTTATGCTATAGTTTTGTATAAGATTGGTTTATTTGCTTAGAAGGAATAGAATTTTATAACTTGAAATTGAAGATCCAAAGTATCCTAAGGAAAGGAAAGAATCATAGAATATATTTTTGAATTTATTTCGGAAATGAAATATAAATTTTAGAATAGAGTATCTAAACAAGATATTTTCTTTAAAATGTTAATTATTTTTTTAATGCTTTATTATTATTTTTAAGAGAAAAATAAGTATTGCATATTTTTAAAATACAATAGTACAATGTAAATTATATAAACAATATGCATAGTATATTTTTTTTGTTTATTGAATAACAGGAATATATTGATTATTACGCTTACATCATACTAAAGTAAGGCTAAATAAGAATATATTATGATTAGTAAACATCGTGTGATAAAACACTAAAATCTAGTACTGAATTTTGGATGAATATTTTATGTAACATCTTTGACTTTGCAAGATGAAAACTTTTTTAATATTTTGAGAAATCCATACTCATTATAAAGTTAATTTTTTTTTTATAGAATGTTTTCCTATGAATTTTTTTTAAAAAAATAAGATAGTTTAATAATATTAAGGATGAAATATTCTGCTAATAAGTAAATATATTTATAATAAGTTAACCATAATGAGAAACCAAATGGTAACATTTTATTTTGTCTTAAGTCTAAATAAAGATATAACTAAACTATAATTTTTTTTTTAACTCAGTAGATAAAATATAAAGTAGAAGATAAGGATATCCACTGTAAATAGTGTACATAAATTGTTTATTTTATTTGTTGTTGTTAATAAACTTTGTTAAAATTTGTTTTTTTAAATTTTTTGTGTCTGAATTGTTTATTTCTCCACTTCACTGCATAAAATCACGATATATTCATAACAATTGAAACAAATATATAATTTTGCTCAAAAAGATAAACAGAGAAGTATTTTAAGAATTTTAAACATTTTATTAGTATTCATTTAATTAAATAATCATAATTTTACATTGTTTTATTGGTCATAAATCAGTTATCACAATAGTATACTGAATTATATGCTATCAGTTGCCACACATCCTTTGTCTATCAGATTATCATATGCTACCATGTATTTATTATATTATTACATGAAGATAAAAGATTATATAAAATTATTTTATTATTTTATTATGGTAATAAAAATATAACGAAAAGAAAAGATATCCAGTAGTAGTTAAACAATGAAGAATATTATTATTATTATTTATTATTATTAGTTTAAGTGTAGTAGATTATGACATAAAATCCCTTCTCATATTTTACTACCGTATTTTTAAATTAACTTAGAATAAACTTTATGAACCTGAGATTATTTTATTTGAGCTAGATTATTAAGAATAAAAGATTAAGATGTATTTAATAACTTAATCTTAGTGAGTAGAAGTTATTAAAGTCGTAAGAATACTATGAGTTTGTTATTTGAAATAGTAATAAGGGGGGATAGTGTTCTTATGCCATTGAGGTAATATCCTGTGGATTATTGGCTCAATGTAATCTATCTTGTCACCTGTATTTTCACTTCAAGTATCATGAAAATATTAAATATTTATTTCATTTATTTTTATAAACTGAACCTTATTCGTATTTTAAATTTGAGCTAGTGAAACATTTTAATTTTAATGCTGAATATTTTATTTATTAATTATTAACTGAGCTAGAACCCGTTTTATTTTATATCATATACTATTCTGAAGTGAGGATGCACAAGTCAAGGTTAGAATATATATATATATATATATATATAATTACAATGAATATTTTTTATGATTATTTGATGAAATTAAAATAATTTTCAGATTGTACCATGCATTAATTTTTTTAAATTGTCGATGTTTCAATAAATTCACATTTATTCTTACCAAGGCTAAGGCTGTAATAGACTTCAATGCATTGGTTATCCTTGACAAGAATGAGTGTGATTTAAACTTTGGCAATTTAAATAAAAAAAACTAATGCATGGTAAGACCAAAAATGATTTTAATTTCAACTATACAAGTACTTTATTAATTAAACACAAGATATAGTATTAACATTAATTTTAACTTATGCCCTTTATAAAAAAGCAATGTTTGATTTTAAAAATCAATCAATTTCTGCAGATTATTTATTTCTCTCATACCTTAATGAGAGCAGTCAGAAAACTAAAGTCTACAAAACTATTATTTAATAATTTAAAAATATAATTAAGCACAACGTAAAAATATAATATTAATATTAATTTGAAAGATCGTAGAAAATTCTTTAGTATGCATAAGATAAAATTAACATTAATAATACATATATAAAATGGGCCGCAGAAAGGGTGTTAATAAAAGACTTTTTTTTATTTGTATTTACATGTGGGACTATTTCCATCACCTAATATAAGTATTGAATGTCTTTAGAAAAAAAAACATTATTTACATATTCCAAATACACACAACTGTTATTAATAGCACATAGATTAATATATATGCACAATGTTTCTAGAAGTATTATTCTCTCCTCTTCTTCAGGTATTGCTGGCCTGACAAATGATAGCACTAGCATGGTAATAAAACTTGGACTTTTAGATTCTTAAACATTGAAGTTTAAGGTGAAGCTCTAACCAACTGAGTTATTCTGCCAAAGTCAACAATTAGAAATTTCATATATTTATCTATGATGTTCTTCGTGATTTCTTCAATTTTTGCTAAGAGCAAAGTTGATTAGTAATTCCCATATACTAACATGTATACTACTACTAACAGTAGAATGTACTAGGAATATTTAAATAAAGTTATTTTTTTCTAAAGATATTCAATACTTATATTACTTGATGGAAATAGTCCAATATGTAAATACAACTAAAACACCATCAGCACAAACCTTCAGAAGATCCTTTTATTTCTTTATAAAAATATAAGCAGAAAATCCTAATGTCCACTTCATACATTTGGTGTTGCAATGTGATTATTCATACAATAAAATTCATGGATAAGCTGCTCACCAACTTACATGAACCAATGTGGTAAGTTCATTGGCATTTTATCTCTGAGTTTATGATCAAAAACATTATGGTCTTACTTTTCAAGTGACTTGAACTGACTTGATAGTTTTTATGCAAGACAAATGTTTAAGAATGATCTTATGGTTTATAGATATTGAACAAATAAAAAGGGTCAAACTCAATTATGACCTTTAATCCCAGTAGATAGCACAGTTGCCAAAAATGTGAATGGATGGAGGCTGAAGGAAGTGGGTGCTAAGAAAACTGTGATCATGTACACAGGCTACCACATGATCAGAATCTTTTATTCAAAAATCTAAAATGTTGATTATTTTCAAATGAAGAATTATAGAATGGAAAAACAGCTTTATAGTGCATGAGACTGTGTTAAATTTTGTGAAGTTAAAAGAAAAATTGTAAAGTGGCATTTGATTTGATAAGAGGACATGTAATTTACTACAAAGGTACAACTACTGGAAGCAAAAATGTCTTACCAATAAAAAGTTGAAGAACAATGCTGTGGAGATTGATGTGTATCAGACAGAGTGGCAAGATTAGTTATTTAACTTAATAGTAAATACCAAATACAGACAATTCAGTTTATGCTCCAGCAGCTTTGCATATTGATAAACAAGTATAATTTATTTTATAAATATATACATATATAAACTGTTTTAAATTAGATCAGAAAACATGTTAAATATTTTGTGGGAAATTTTATTGCTACATAATGAAATTGATGGGAAAATCATAGTGGTATGCTTAAATTTCATTATGGTGGAGACAACAAAAAAAGAAAAACTGAGTATTATAAATTCTTTCTTTGAGAAAAAAGTAAGTGAAAATGGACCAGTAAGCATTCAAATAAAGGCAGATTGAATTGGATTACATTTTGATTAAGAGAACATATGCATTTTAATATTGTATTTTTTTAAGTGATCAAACACAGAAAAAGATCATTAATTAGTGAAATAATACATGCATGTGAATAAAAAACTAGAGAAATGAAAGCTGTTAAAAAGGACGGTATTAGCAATAAGTTTGTACTTCTAACTTTTAGAAACATTACAGACAGTTTAAATAAGAACTTACAAATCTTTTAATCTATTAACAAACATTTAAAATGTTTCAAATTTTGACTGAAATAATAAAAATTTTTAGTCGAAATGAAAAAGTTAACAGCTGCAAATCTTTTGTCACACAGATAGATATACAGATAAATAGATAGAAGTAATAATTAATAATGAAATATTTTATATGTTTCTAATATAGTGAAAGCAATCACTCTTCACACAGGTGCTAAAACTGACATGCACTTACCCATCAGTAATTGTTTTAAAATCATAGTTGTACCTCCTATAGTTAAAGTGTATTTTTAATATAAACCCAAAATATTGGTCATGTTTAATTTAGGGTATGAACTTATTATGAACCTGATTTTTAAATCAGCATGTTACTTCCACAAATTTAGTTTATATATATCAGGGATCATTTTTAACTACACTGAATTTTATTAGTTGATATAGATGTAATAATTAATAATTTAGAGATTTATAAATCTGTTATATTGTGGAAGCAATCATTCTTTACACATGTACTAAAATTCACACACACACACTTCAGTCAATAATTGTTTTAATATGACGTTTTAAAAATCAGGGTCATAATAATTTTAAATCCTAAGTTAGACATTGTCAATAATTGTTGCTTTATTTAAAAAATATGATTTAATCATAGGTGGACCACATATGATTTTAAACAATTATTGATGGGAGAGTCTGTGTCAGTTTTAGCACATGTGTAAAGAATAGTTTCTTCAACAAAAAACATATTATATATATATATATATATGTGTGTGTGTGTGTGTAGGAGATGATCTGGACCATCTGATGAATGCTGGTTCAACATAAAATACATATAATCTTTTTTGCATGTGTGTGATCATGTGTATCAATTATTTGAGATAGATTGAATAGCTGAAAGGAGCATGAAAGTCTGGGTTCAAATTTCCTATAATTACATCCAAATTTCATGAATATAAAATATGCCTGTATTTAGATATCGCAAAATACAGATAAATAAATAGGTAGATAGATAATCAAATCACGGTATTGCTTTAAAGTCATAAAAAATTTAAGCATTGAAAATGCCATCACAGAAGTTGATATAAAAATGTTACATTCTAGAGTCAGGAACTGTAACCTGCATTAAATCATGTGAAACATTCAGACAGATTAGTAAAACAGATGGAAATATAATGGATGAAATTAATCACACAATCAAGCTTGGATGAAAGGATTTGTTAGAAATAACTTTCATTTAAAAAATGCCTATGTGTTTGAAAAAAAAAAGTTTGTATTTTACCAATTTCTACTTATGGATCTGAGATGGGGAAAATTTAAAGTAAAGCAATCCAACGGCTTCAGATTTTTTGATAAAGCATGGATTGGCAGCAAAATATTTGCCTGAAAAGCAAACAGGTATTATTGAAATTGGTTTAACTGGTGCTAAATTAATAGAAATATGTTTTGAAAAAACTTTCCATGTTTTTGAGCTTATTGAACAAAGGGCTTAATTCTGCCTAAAAAACATTATTGAATAAAACCTTCAAAAAGAAAAAAAACATTTTATTTCTTGAGTTTATTAGCTAAAAAGGTTCTATTGTGATTTAATCCTGCTCACATTTTCAATAATGTTAACATAGAATATTTTTTTAATACTTGAGTACAAACTGATTATTAAGAATTAAAACATTTATAATTTTATATTGCATAGTATGTGTAAGTATATGTTATATAATGAGTGTGACAATAGCTCGTAACAAGCTTTTCAGAACATCCCTATCCCCAGACTGGTTTCTAGCTCTGACTTTCATCAGTGAGGCATTAAGATATTTAAGCATTAGATTTAAAATACCAGGTCAAGCCTAGCACTTTATCTAATGCTTAACTATTAAATAGAAAATCTGAAATTTTCAGACATCCATATGTCTTCAAATCCAACTATCTAACTTGAATAGCCACATGGGACTAAACCAAGTTCAGATACACCATATATTAATATCTTTAGCAATATAAAATCACCAAAAACTTACGAGAAATAACAATAATTGCAAGACAATCAAGTCATATATCATGTGACTTGTTAAGAACTATTGACATATTCATTATATAACATTTGTAATACAAGCTTATTAAATTAAGTCACATGATATACAATTTTATTTTTTTGCAATATATAAGCATAATTTATTGTTATTTGGACTATGAAATTAAGGACAATAACAAGAAATAATTGAACTTAATATGTATTATCAAGTGTGTGTTTGAACTTACATGCATATTATTCAACACTATAATTAATATAACTGTCAACCATAATTTCAACAATGTTGCCTTTATTAATTGTTATCAATTACTGTAAATATTTAATGTCTGTATGTCAGTCAAGTCAGGTGTAACTGATTTATTGAAGAGTATCCGATGTTTAATTTATTATCATTTACGAATTTTTACTTATTATTTTAAAGCATTGTAGTGAATATATTTAATTGCAAAATTAAGTTTTTGCACCTATTTTTGTTTCCTACAGTCACCAGGGTCCTTGTGAAACAAAAAGCTAGTTATCAACACAATAGCGTTTGAAATATATTAATATGTGTGGGCATCTATTCATTTTATTTTAAAACTTTATTTCAATTATGCTAATATATTAAAAGTTATCTTTAAATCCACACATTTGATTTGATTATGTTTATTGATGATGACTTCTACTTTATATATGGCAAATATTCTCCTGATATGACATGGCCATAAACATTGAAGATAATTATCAGAGATATAATCCAAATTTTTTTAAAATATGAATAGTTTTATTTATACTAGTTTTTATGGATATTCAGCAGAATGTGGCACATGCTCATTTATAATATTATACCACATAATTGTCATTGGATTAATGATAAACAATATAATATTACTTATTACACCTTGTTCTCATTAAGTCACAAAAGTGAGTGTTGATTGTTTATTGCTGATGCTACAATATTATTTATAATTTGGGTTTTGGCTTATTGATATAGATCTTCCTGTTTGTCTGTTTTTGTTATATTTTAAATCCTGTTCAGTATTATGGCAGCTAATTATCATAATCAGAAATAATAGCTTTTCCATTATTTAGCTTAAACTTATTTTCAGTCTTTTTATGGAGGGTTACAAATAATGCCCTGACTTGGGATTGCTTTATTGATCTGACTTTCAACCCATGTAATTATCAGTATTAAAAACAATATGTTCTGAAATTGTAAAAATTACATAATATAAACAAGCTGAAATAGTGCAAATATTCCACATTTTCAGAAATAGCCTACAATTTCAACTGTCCAACATTCTTCTTCAGAGCTTTCTACAGTTTTTTAAACCATTCTACAAAGCTTAAATATTAACAATAATAAATTTTTGTTTAAAAGCAATAAGCAAAGTTAAAATGTTCATTCATGTAATTTTAATGGCTACAAGCAGTCACGAAATATTGCTACACCTTTTCAAATCCCTAAATGTCATAGCATTATATAAATTGAACACTTGTCTGTATTACTGCCTTTCAAGGTAAATCTCCATTTTGAAAAATATAATCAATTTGAATTTTACTTTCATAGGATCTTTTATGCCATGTTTTTGGATTCAGAGTATCTCATATCTCTGTAGTCTAAATGTAAATAATTTTATTTTTCTATTTCTTTTTGCAATGTTTTTTACCATAACCCCTTGTAGTTTGGTGCAGTTATAGAGCATCCCCCGTGAGATTGGGAAATCACTGGATTGATTCTGGCATTCATAGTTCAGGCATTCAATCTTATGAATCTCCAGGCAATAAAGTCAGCATTTTTTTTCTCTATATAACTTGGAGGAGTCAGCTTTTGATTGGTTAAAAACTGTCAATGTGGAATTTTAATTTTCTACTCTTTTATAAAAATGTTATAAGTAATGCTTCCAATAAAAAACATCAAATTTATTTTATTATAATAATTTATCATTCTTATTCTAAAAGAAAGCAACCAGTTAATCCAAGTTAGAAATGGCACTATTGTATGATAAATAAAAGCAATTTTATTTCTCCATTTTCCTAAATGAGTACAATTATTTTCTCCATTTCTTGAAAATCTATGTACTTTTTTATACAATTATTCTAATATTAATTGGAAGTACTGTGTATATTAAAAAACTCAAATTTAAAAAAACATATTTATATCATAAAATATTTTACTTAAAAGAACTATTACACACCACTGTAATGTATAAAACAGTCAAATGATATTATAACCATTGAGGATCAACTACATTTTTCAATCTGATTAATAGATTGGCTCTGTCCTACTACTTTCATAAATTATTTACATTGTGTATCCTAATGAAAATGACATGGTAACTGATATTTTTTTCCAAGCTGTCTGCAATACCATTTCTCAGTCAAAGTATGTGTCCTATAAGGAAATAGTTTAGATATTCACTACAGTAATGCTAATTTGGTATCCAATTTTGATCTTGAGTTATAACATAAAATACAATTTGTTTTGTCCCTAAATTTACAATGGAACAATTCACTAATATTAATTTTAAATAGAGCAAAACTACTACTAAAATTGGAAAATGATTCAATGTGTGTATAGCAGTGAAGCCATAAATCACAAAAATGTTTACTGGTGATTTGCAAACTTTTGTAATAGTGAGAAGAGCACTAAAGATGATCGATAAATGTCCAAAACACACTTTCACATTTCATGTCATAAGTGGTGATTTAGATATGTCAGTGCTTGCAGGGATTTTTTTAGAAATGGAAACTGTGGATAGATAAAAAAGAGAATCAGTAACCTTTTCCATGAGAATGCTTTTTTTCCAAACAAATATTTTACAAAGAGAACAGTTCTAGAAAAATAATATAAAAATACATGGTTACTATTATTAGTGGTAGTATAATTTAAAATTAAATTAAAGTGGAAGTTACTGTAAACCTTCAGTGAGCTATAAATAAACTAATACAAATCTGTCAATAAAAAAAATAAAGAGTGGATCAATCTAATGGGTTTGTATTAGTTTATATATAGCTTTCTGGAATGTTACAATAACTTCTATTTTAATCTATGTTTGAACTATTAATAACTAATTGTATAATATATATGACATAACTTACTCAATTGTATCTAATAATTCCTTTTTTTTGTCCAAATGCATTAACATGTTTTTCAAATAATTTGATTGTATCTTCCATTGCTTTTTCTCTGATCTAATATATATATATATATATATATATATATATATATATATATATATATATATATATATATATATATATATATATATATAAAATAAAGAATAGTGATGAGATCATATCCATGTAAACAGAGATAACCTTTAATATTTGGTTTTTCCAAAAAACTATCAATTACTACTAATTAATAAATCCCTGAGGCTGAAAAAAGCTTTTTCATTAACTTATAGTAGCCCTTTTATATAGGGTATTTTGATCTCAGACTTTCACATTACCCCCAACTCTCCACACTATCTCATACCACTGATACACAACCACATATATGTCTAAAAGATAAATAATCACCAATATCCATATTTTGTGCTAAACCAGCACTCATCAGTTGGTCCAGACTATCATCTCTACATGTACCACTGACAAGTGCTGGTTAGCATGAAATACAAATATTGGTGATTATTTACATTTTAGACATATATGTGGTCAAGTGTATCAGTGATGTGAGGTAGTGTCGAGAGTTGAGGGTCATGTGAAAGTCTGAACTCAAAATATCCTATATACTACATTGTTTGTACAGGTACATATATAGCTTGTACGTTAGATATTAAACAGCTCTTTTATTGGAGTTTTTTGTTGACAAGCTATAAACTGAAAAATTTCACAAATGTCAAATAAAATAATATATAAAATATATGTTTAAAGAAGAAATATGATCAATTTAAGATCATCATCTTTTCTTTCCAATGTGCTTTATATTTGCCTATATAAATGAATTTAGTTAAAAGAGATAAGCCAATCCACTCTTTTTTTTAAATAGTTTTATCTTGTGTTTTGGATTGAGTGTACTTCATTTACTTAATAAACCAATGTTAGGGTATTAATCTAGTATATTATATAGTAATAAATGCTGGGAAAAGTGTATATATATATATATATATATATATATATATATATATATATATATATATATATATATATATATATATATATATATGATAATTATTATATATAATTAACTATTATATACAGTCTTTCAATCTGTAGAAGTACTTTCAATCTTCAAACTTTAATGAACAAACTTCAATCTTCTTCACCCTCCATTTCTTCAATCATCCATATCAAGGAAAATCTGATGATGGAAAGCTCAAGGCCCTAGTTGATGACAATATTATTGTCATACCCATGTTAACTTTAAATCACTCTGGCCCCTCACTTATAGAACCTCAATATGTCCATTTAATTACACAGAAGATGGATGGATAGAATATCATGTAAAATGTAATATTTAAATACACAATCCAATACAAATTTTCTCTGCAGCTAAATAACTTTTTTTCAAGAGCATTTTTGCTTCCAAATACATCCTGAATTAAAAAAAGAAATCAAATATTTACATGAAGTCTTACTAATAAATGGTTAAAATACCACTACTATAATCAAAAGATGTACAAACCAAAAGCCCCACAAAAAAAAATAATAATTCTAATAGAACATGCATTCCTTATATAAAAGGAATGACAGATAATATTAAAAAAAAATACTAAAATGCTATAACATAATTTCTCTATTAAGCAAATGATTAACAATATTCTAATCAAACCTATGGATATAATCCCTCTAGAAGCTCAATTAATCTATGAAATCTCATGTGATATGTGACCAACCACATACCTAGGCAAAAGCAATCAAAGTATAAATACCAAAAAAATAAATACCTTAATGCAGTAAAAAGAAATTATCATCATCTTCAGCATTTGTTCTTCATGTTTTAAATACTGGCCATCGCATAGACTTCTCAAATATCACATCATGTTCAAAATCTATTTAGAGAAGCTATAAAAAAATTTAAAAAGAAAAACAGATGATGCCAGTAGCAGAAATCGGTCTGAGATTGGGGATATTTTGTATAGTTTGTTAAGAGCTTATTCTGTGAGCTCTATATTGAATATAAAAAAAAACTGCATTAGCAAATGTGATGAAACAATAAATTTACCAACTATACAGAAAAGTTTATTAACACAAATAAAAATAAAAAATACTGCAAACTATAAATCAAACTATTCACCAACCACATAATATAACAACTATGTGAAACATTTTTATATACTATATTCATGTAATTATTACTGTATACATTTCTTCACCCAGTTGAGATCAAATATCTTATTGAAACATTGGTAATAAATTTATTTTATTCTAATAAACATTGTTAATCCTGAAAAGATGCTTAATAAAACATGTTCCACTCATGAAAACATTCATTTCAACATATACATCATACATTGTAACAGAATAAATATGTGGACCACACTGTATTTTGAGTCATAGCCTAATTATTGACCACCATTTGCAACAGAATACAAATAATAAATTAAGGAAAAACAATTGTAATTTGATAATGCCAGGGAATTGTAGTACTATTTGTACCAAAATGAAAATAATAAACTAAACTAAAACGAATATCAAACAATGTATAACAATCGAACACTTAAGTAATAAACAATGATAATAATCTTTGCTATAACCTCATAAATTCCAATAGCATTTAGTATGAATAGACGATGAAACCTTCCTTCAAATTAATCTAAAATATAACCATTATTTGCAATAAGTTAAAGATAAAGCAGTAAAATTAAATATCACTATCTTATAAATAACAGTATATGCCTATTATATAAATCCCTTATAATAGAATGAAAATAATGACAGAGAATTACACAGATATACTTTAATATTTCTTATAAATCAACATATTTTTTATAATAATACAAACTATACTAAAAGTCAAACATTATTTCTATATGTATTTTTATATTGAATGTCTTTAGAAAAAATTAATTTTTATTTAAATATTCCAAATACATTTAATAGTTATATTAGATGATGGAAATATTCCAATATAAAAATATAGCTAGAACACCATCATTACAAACCTTCAGGAAAACATTATTTCTATATGTATTGATATGAAAACAGGAAAAACTCACTATATATATATATATATATATATATATATATATATATATATATATATTGCCACACACAGCAAGCTAGAGTAATCAATGGATGCCAGAAGACTTGTGCATAAAATTCCCATCTAGTGCCTACTCATCCAATATGTAGTTTGGGGATATTGGATGAGTAGGCACTAGATGGGGTTTTTATGCACAAGCCTTCTGGCATCCATTGATTACTCTAGCTTGCTGTGGGTGGCAATATATATAGTGAGTTTTTTCCTGTTTTAACAACAGTTATACGCAAGCATAAGAGGAGGTGGTCATGTGATGTTTATTGATATGAAATGATTCTTACATTGATGAAATAATAATTTTAATATGCTCTACAAATTTACAATATCAATAGTATCTAACAAAATATATGTCAATGACTGATTTCTAATTACGACTACTGCTAACTCAACCTTGCTATTCCACTAACATCAACCTAATCTTAATAACTAAGTCAATTATAATAAGATTAAATACTTACTAATAAAACAAAATGAATTAATCCAATGTCCTTACGATTTTCAATATCCAATCTTAACAATATATAAAATATATGATAAATTCCGATTTGCTGCTTATTCCAGCAACTGACAAATCACATCGAACTACTCTTCAGTTTATTAAAACAAAGTTTTCAAACTTTAGACTATAACTGTCAAAGCATATGAAAGGCTGTAAGATGTATTATAGTCAAATATTAGTATTAAAATTTAAATTAAATTTACAATCCACATTAATTAACTTTAAATATAATAAAAACAAATCACTCTAATTTGTAACAGAATAAATAATATTGCTATGCTTTATAACTGAATAAGATTATAATCTTTATGGCTGTATGCTTACTTAAGGTAATATAAAGAGTATACCAATAGCTCAAACAAACTCTTATTTAATAAGTGCAGTAAGAGAAAATATTTAAAATCTTTATCTAAAATATTCCCATCTAATTGGTCTGGAGATGGGAATATTCTAGATAGAGATTTTAAATATTTTCTCTTACCACATTTATTAAATAAGAGCTTGTTTGAGCTATTGGTACGATCTCTATATTACATATTTGTAAATACATGCTTTTTAAAAGCAATGTCACTTTATATATGAATTGCTTTATTGATTATTACTTAGCCTAATATTTATTTTAATCAATGTTGAACAAAAATATGTGAACATTTCATTGCAACCACCTTTACTCATCTTCAATGATTATCATAATTGTACCTTTATCAATCCTCAAATTAATTCATATATAATTTCTATTTTAGTATATCTATTACTTGTTACTAACAAAATTATTACTATGAATCTGGTGCTCCCATTGAAACTGCACTTGACTATAACTAATATAAAACACAAAAAAAGAAACACCTGTCCTTTTGCTAATATTAAAACATTGCTATCAGTTTATTTAGATATTTGCAACAGATTTTTTTATAACTATGCAGATTCAAATTTAAAAACAGATAATCTAAACAATGTCAGTAGTTGAAATAAAGTGTAAGTATAAAGCTATCAAAACATCATATGATTACCATTTCATATGCATACACATGTTGTTAATAAGAGTACCAAATGCTCCACATAGTAGAGCCACCAAGTGCAAGCCTTTCTAACCACTGGATACAGGAAGATTTGTGCTTACAATCCCAATATAGTGCCTACTTATCCAACATCCCCAGTCTAGTTTCTAGCTTATAGCTTTCATCAGCAAGGAACCTTGTATTTGAGAGCACTGCACTTAGATCTAGGTATCCAATGCAACCCTCCAGCAATCTCCTTTTATTTATTTGGTTAACTATAAAATTAGGAGACTATGATAAAAATTACCATAATGTTTCCAGTTCAAGCTCATTTGTTGTATAGTCATATAGATTTTAACTCATTTCAGAATCCATACATTTTGGTGTCTTTGGTTTTTCAAAGGCACAGTCACCATTATTCTAAAGACAAGATAGGTATAAAACCATCAAAACATCATTCGATCACTGTTTCATATGTTTATCCATGCTGTTAATAAGAGAACCAAACTCTCCATACAGTAGTATTACAAAGTGCAAGCTTTTGTAATCAATGGAAGCAGGAAGGTTTGTGTCTAAAAATCCCTATCTATTGCCTACTCATCCTCTAGATAGGGATTTCAAGCATAAATCTTCCTGCGTCTATTGATTACAAAAGCTTGTACTTTGTGGAACGATTCTATGGAGAGATTTGATTGTCTTATTAAAGTGTGCACATGTTAAAAATTGTTTACAAGATTTCATTGTTTATGAAGGCAGCATTTTTTTTTTTTAAAAAAAGCAAATTTTAAGTAAACAATGAAGACAAATTAAAATTTTATTCTTCCGTTTTTTCTATTTTAATTAACTGTAAATGTTATTTAATTAATCATGAAATTCTATGAAAGCAATGTTTTAAAAAACTATACCCCAAATTAAAACACATCATTAAAAAATTATTGAACCAATATCATGTATTTTGAAATGTAATCTGCCAATGCTATTAGATTAAAAACAATTTGGACAACCCTGAAATATTTCAGTGTTATATAGCATTGTCATTGATGTCTAACATGTACCAAATTTGAAGAAAACTTGTTTTATACAAGTATGTTAAAAATTGGTTACAAAATTTGACCCAAACAGAATTTCTAACTTAAATAAAATGTTTAAAAAGTAAAGAAGGTTATAACCATTTGTGTTGTGACTGATATAATTGATCTATTATGTGAGAATTTTATTAGATTTTAACATTTTTTAAACCATGTATCTATATCAGAATATTATAAACTGGACTTGATTTGATATTATTTTACATTTACAAACAAAATAAATTAAAAAAAATCATATTTGAACATTGCAAATATTGACAAAATAAATTCATATAATAAAAACAAAGAATATTTGTGATTTTATATTGGACTTTCCATCATCTAATATGAGTATTAAATGTCTTTAGAAAAATTTAACTTTATTTCAATATTCCAAATACATTCATCTGTTAGTAATAGGATATCAAACACATTAATTTATGCATGTATCTTCCCCTCTTCTTCACAGGTTAGATTGCTGGAATGATCAGTAACAGTATTAGCATAAGATATAAACCTGGACCCTTAGATTCTTGAGTATTTATTTTTTTAGATAATGCTCTAACCAACGTAGCTATCCTGCCAAAGGCAACAGTTAATAGAAATCTCATATACTTATCTATGAGATTTCTCCTGATTTCTTCACTTTTTCCTGAGAGCAAAGTTGATTGCTGGTTTGCATACATTATGTATAGTCACACTAGGTTGGCTTATGAGATTTTTTGTCATTATCATGTGAGCAGCTTCTTTTCTCTTAGAAAAAATGAAGAAATCAGGAGGAACTTTATAGATAAGTATAACAGATTTCTACTAACTATTTCCTTTGGCAGGATGGATCACTTAGTTAGAGTGTTACCTTAAAAATTCAATATCAAGAATCTAAGGGTTCAGGTTTAAATCCCATGCTAGTACTGTTACTGGCCAGGTCAGCAACACCTGAAGAAGAGAAGAGAATAATACCTCTTGAAACATTGTCCATATACTAACCTGTTTTATGTGCTACTAACAGCTGGATGTACTTGGAGCATTTAAATAAAGTTATTTTTTTCTAAAGATATTCAATACTCATATTAGATGATGGAAATAGTCCAATATAAAAATACAAGTAAAACACCATCATCATAAACCTTCAAAAAAACACAAACAAAGATTAGTTTCATCTTTCATGATTTGGGGGAGCAGAAGTTTTTCAATTCAATAAAATCTTTTATTGACATTTATTTTTAAAATCAGAATGAAAATCTATCAATATCTTATAAATCTATCAAAATATGATTTCAAATATTAATTTTCTAAAACATATTTATGATAATGTAATATATTCAAACATATCATTGATGAAGAGATAGTAGCAAACAGATAAATTTCTACTGTATAATCAGTATTGTCAATATTATGCTGAATATTATCACTTTCTATTTTTAAAAATAAAACATATACATATCAAGATGTGTAATTGTGTATATTTTTGATTTTAATCATTATTACATAATAATTGTATAAATATAATCTTGAAACTTAATAAAATTCACAAAAAATTAAGGTTTTGGTCCTTCAAAATATTTCCCAGAGTAATCTCACAAAGCATTTGAAATCCAAATACAGGCGATCAAGGTAATGTTTAAAATGTTTGAAATCATCACATTTTCAATTATCCTAACTTCTTTAGATTATTTTTGAATTCAAAATATCAGAATAACATATATGGTAACTTTATGATTTTAAAAGAGATAAAATGAACTATGTCAATAGTTGGTGGTGTGAAATCCATATGATGTATGGAGGAATAGTAAACAGAAAGTTAAAAAAAATGAGTTTCTGGTTTATTTTTTAATTATATAACCGGAATTAAATTTAATAAAAATGTTTATGATAATAAAACCCTCTTAAATAGAAGTACATTAATGGTAATTGCCAATCACCTATTCCTAACTCATATATAGGTTTAGACTTCAGTTAAAGAATGTGTTATTTTATAAAGTTACAAACACATACATTTTATGCTCATTTAGCTACTTTCTTTCACGGTGTGACAAGTTTTTAAAAAAGCAATAGGTACACTATTGAACTGTATTTTCAATAGTTTTTTTTTTGTTTTACCAGTTTATAACTCATTTCAATTTTAATTTGCAACCATTCATTATCACAAGAAATCATACCACCCTCTCTCATTATCCATGCATTTCTAAACAATGTTCAGATATGCTTAAAATAAACATATATAATAACTCACCTATCTTATTCTATGTATAATATTTTTCTATAGTTATATGTAAAATACTTACTCCATCACACTATTCTATGTAAACAAAGGCAACTGTAAAACTCAAATGACCCTTAAAGTTGACACAGGCTACAATCTTTTTCACGTGTAATTATCATTTATTCTCTATTCCCCAATATCAAATTATTACACTTCAGTTTACAAATATCATATTTTCTACACTTATAGCTTCAACACTAACTACTTCAGGTAAATACTTTAATGAATATTACTAATTATATAAAACACTGGAGATTATCTGTAGCTCAGATATAAATTTCAACATTCAGTTAAACATTAATATATCTATTTAATTAAATAAAAACACATAATTAACTCAATTTTACCTATTTTTGATGTGTTCTATATTTTTTAGACTTATTTAAAACATTTACTCACTATACATTCTTGAAACCTATTCAAATAAAGACATTTGAAAGATAAAATCCCCAAAATGCATTTCGTCATAATCTTGCAGTCATCACTTGGTCAATTCATATTCTGATATTAATGTATTCATCAATTGTTCTGTTTTTATCAATATTAAAATCTTCAAATAAATATATTAATAAATATTACCAAACATTTATTGAACTAAAGATTCTCCATAGCTCAAATATAAATTTCAAACTTCAATTAAAATTAATATATCTGTAAATTTATAGATGTATATCCTTTTAGTAACATTCAACATATATTTAATTAAACAAACAATTGCTAAAATTATATCACCCTCTATAAATTTTACAAGGGTGGTGTTTATATTGTGACTGTATAAAAGATAATCAAATCTCCACATGAGTACCATTAAAGAAAATCTTAAAACTGCAAGGATTCTTTAACCCCAGCCACAAGATAAAGTCTTGAAGAAAATGAGAGTGAACATATTTCCTTAAAGTCTTTGTCTTGGGATTGGGGCAAAAGTATCCTTGCAGTGTTAAGACCTTATTTAATGGTGCTGATGTGGAAGTTTGATTATCTTCTATATATGTAAAAATATATCAACAAACTTAGACATATATGTAATATTTAATGTCAGTATTTGAAATTTCTGAATTTTAAAATACATCTACAATGTAGAACAGTTGGTCAGCTTTTTGCATTAATGCAATTAAAGAGCAATATTTCAAGATTTATTACTGAATTTTGTATCAATCCAAGTTGGTTTATACATATTGAATAGAGAAAACTTTTTTAGCCTCAAAGATATTCTGACAACGCAAAAGTTATCGTTGTTTATATGGATATAATCTCCATATTTCTATTCTTTGTTATAGTACTATATATATATATATATATATATATATATATATATATATATATATATATATATATATATATATATGCATAAACGTACTTTCTTCTGTTATAATAAGCATTACATGCAAGAACAAAAACTAGTTTGGATAATAAATTTGTCAAAATTAAGCAAGTCATATATACATACACAGTATATGTTTTAAAATTGTAATCATTCGATACTCCTCTTTTTAAAATTTTAGAGATAAGTTTAATGGATTTTTCTGAAGAGTAAACTTGATATAATACGTATTAAAAATGATTTATATAGTACAAAAGGAATAAAAAAAACTCTTTGAATTACATCTATCTGAATAATTAAACCATTAAAGGTGCAAAAAATATAAAAAAAATTATAAGCATCGATTTATTATTTTAATAATATTAAATTAGTTGTATTTTTTTAACAGAATCTACTTCAACAAAAGCAAGTAAAAAATATGCAGCAAATATGCAAAATTGTTTATTTTTTTCAATATTTATTTTTATATGCACTTTCGGGTGTCCAAAGTAGACGTTAGATAATACATCACTTGTTGGAAAAAATAAACATATGTTTGGGACACAGTTTTTTATTTATGTATATACATTTTTAAAGAATTAATTATTTTTATATATAATTTTAGCAAACCTAAGATAATTTATAATGAATTAAGCTTTCGCGTATGTATATACATGTAAATAAAATAAAATATCTTTATTGTAATGATAAAAAATAATAATGAATCTAATGGCAATAATATATTATAAAAGGGATTATAATCCACAGAAGTACTTTTAGTTTAGCACTTAACTTTCTTCGACTGTCATTTCAATTCAAATATAGTTTCAATTCAAATAAGATTTAAAATACAGGCATACTTTATATACCTGGAGGATAATTGTAAATATAGGGGATTTGAACACAGACTTTCAAGCACCCTTTAACTATCTCATACTACTGATACACATGACCACACACATGTAAAAAAAAGATAAATAATCACAAATAGATGTATTTCGTGATGAACTAGCACTCGTCACTTGGTCCAGATTATAATCTCCCACTGAACACTAATTTTATATATATATATATATATATATATATATATATATATATATATATATGTCAGAGATAATAACCAAGACCAACTGATGAGAGCTGGTTCAGCACGAATTACATATATTCATGATTATTTATCTTTTTTATATGTGTGTGGTCATGTGTATCAATGGTGTGAGATAATATAGATAGTTGAAGGGTACCTGAAAGTCTGTGTTCAAATCCCCTACATTTTCAATTCAAATATAATTTCCATTATATTTGAATTGAAATGTCATTTGAAGAAAGTTAAGTGATAAACTTAAAGTACTTCTCTGGATTGTGAATCATTTTTATAATATATTATCATTGTTATATTCATTATTATTTTTAATTGGGTAACATTTCAAATATTAGCTCAATAAATATTTATTCTGTACATTAGTTTTGTTAACTGTAATTGAGCACCATACTTGGGGTGGAGAGTATGCATTAGCATTTAAATTTACAATGCTAATTTATTTAAATTATTTGTTTAAATATTTGATTTCCTGGAAAGTTGGATGTGATTCTTTTTTTTTTATTAATAATCTTGTTGTTATGTGCAGTAAACCATGTCTCATCCACTTTATATTTTCCATCGCTCTGCTCCATGCTAACAATTTTAACAAATATTGAATCGAATATGTGGTTAATCTTTTGCTCATCTCAGGGAAAATGAATTTATATTATGAAATATTTTTAACTTGCTTGTACAGATATTTGTGTTGGAAGACTGGTGGCTATATTTGCCCTAGACATCTCATAATACACTGATTTGCAAGCAGCATTGCTGAACTGATTTTATACACAATTTGAGATGTTGGATCCTGAGATATTTTATCTTTAGTGTTATTTAATAATATGTTTAAGTTAGGGAACATTAAAAGAGGCATAACATTCCATACAGTATTGCCACTCAATGCAAGCCAGAGTAATCAATGGATGCCAGAAGGGTTGTACATAAATTTCCCATCTAGTGCCTACTCATCCAATATCCCCAGACTAGTTTCTGGCTTATGGCTTTCATCAGTGAGAAGCTATGGATCTGAGAGCACTGCACCTAGATCTTAGGATCTAATTCAACCCTCCAGAAGCAACTTTTTATCTCTACTTAACTACAAAACCATGAGTCTTAAATTGAAAATACATATTTTCGATCCAAGCTCATTAGCTTATATATGTCTGAATTCAGTTCAATATCTATACATTTTGGTGTCTTTGGTTCTTTAATGGTTCTTTAATAACCATAGCTACCACTATCCTATTAGGAAGAATTGGTTTTATGTCAATACACATCACATGATCACCATTTCTTATGCTTTCTTACAACTGTTATTAAAACAGGCAAAACTCTCCACACAATACTGCCACTCAATGCAAGTCAGACTAATCAATGGATGCCAGAAGGCTTGTACATTAAATCCCCACCTAATGCCCACTCATTCAATACTGTATGGTGAGTTTTGCCTGCTTTAATAACAGTTATAAGCAAGTATAAGAAATGGTGATCATGTGATATTAGTGAACATTCTGATTATATGTAGTAACACATATCTTTTTTAATTTGTATGAAACATTTGAAATATATGATATACTTATCCATTTTGTATTATCTACTAAGGGTTGTTGTGTGGAATTTCTTTGATTATTAAAGTATTTCTGCTATAGCATATTCTGCATACATCATTTAAATAGGTCTCAATGTTTGACTTCTGATCTGCTTCACATTGATAACATTTAAGGGTTTCAATTTAAAAAACATTTTATCCCAGTGAGTTTATGTCATGGGTGTGAGAAAATGAGGGAGATTTGCAATTTGGATTTTAAGTAGTTAATGATCATTTTGAAGTTTAATATTTTTTAGTATTTTGGATGTATAAATCTAAAAACTTTAGATCCCTGGAGATGTTTTTTTGTGTGTCCATTGGACTGCATTTTTTTGCTCTAGCTCTTTGCATACTTTTCTGTTGAATTCAACATGCCTAAATTGAACTTGAAAATATTTCCAGAGGTATAGAGTTTTTTGATTGGCACAGACTTCAATGTAATTGTCAAGCTGCTTCAAATTCAATCCACAGTTACTGCCTTATTCTCTTAACACTCATGACCCACGAACTTGGTATGATTAAAATTTTCTTAAATAAAAACCTTAAACTCTGTAAATATGAAGCATATTGGAGAGCTAACATAAAGACCTATATAAATGATTTATGCAGAGTAGGCTATAATAGAAATACTTTAATAAAAATTATTAATGTATGTGGTATTCGAACTCAGACTTTCACATGACCCTCAACTCTCAATACGATCTCATATTGCTGACCCCCCTGATCACACACATGTTGAAAAGATAAATAATCACCAATATACATATTTTATGCCACACCAGCAATCATCACTTGGTCCCAATTACTATCTCCACACATATATACAATCAGTGCTCAGCTTTATAATTAGGATAGCCAATCTTTTTATTTTAATGGACAGGCTTCAAACTACAACCTTCCATTTCATTGAAAATCTGATGATGAAACATTCAAAGTCCACATCAGTGCCAAGGTTTCTTATCTACCCATGTTGACATTAAGTAATTCTGACCTCTCATGTACAGGAGAATAATCCATTTTTACGAGTTTAAATCTCACATACATTACACACACACACACACACACACACACACATATATATATATATATATATATATATATATATATATATATATATATATATATATATATATATATACATATGCATGTTTAAGCTTCTATAGTGTATTCATTTATATATTGAAACATAGTGCATCAAAGGTCTGCCCATCCCTCACATATGTATGTAAAAATGAATTATTCTCCTGCACATGAGGGGTCAGAATGACTTAATGGCAACATGGGTAGGATGGCAACCTTAGCACTAATGTGGGCTTTGAACATTCTATCATCAGATTTTCAATGAAATGGAAGGCTGAAGAGTTGTGAGTTGGAGTAGTTTGAATCCTGTCCATTAAAGTATGAAGATTGGCTATCTTAATATAAAGCTGGGCACTGATTGTATATATGTGTGAAGATAGTAATCTGGACCAATTAATGATTGCGGGTTTAGCATGAAATACATATCATCATCATAATCATCAACCATTATCAATCCACTGCAGGATGAAGCTCTCTCCAAGTTTAATCCATCTTCTCTGATCTTTAGCTTCTCTTCTCCACAACACCCCTGCACATTTGTTTATTTCATCCATGCATCTCACATGTGGTCTCTTTCTGGGTCTTTTACAACCTCTTGGAATCCAGTTTAAAATTTCAATTGTTCATCTATTATTATCTCTTCTAGCAATATGTCCAGCCCAACTCCATTTCAATCTTTTAATTTTTTCAATAAGGTCAGTAACACCTGTTAGTTGTCTTAACCATACATTGCGTTTTCGATCTCTTCTTGTTACTCCCAACATACATCTCTCCATACTCCTTTGAGTGGTCTGAAGTCTCTGTATTGCTCTTCTATTAAGTGTCCAAGTCTCAGATCCATAAGTAAGAAATGGTAAAACACATTTGTTAAAAACCATCCTTTTCAAACACATAGGCATATTTCCTTTTAGTATCAAGTTATTTCTACCAAAACAAGTTTAATTCTATGATTAATTTCTTCCATTATGTTTCCATCTGTATTAATAATCTGACAAAGGTATTTGTAACTGTTAACTTCTTCTATTTCTTCATAATCAATCTTTATTTTCATGTTTTGAGCAAATCGATTAAACATTACTTTAGTCTTTTTAACATTTATCTTTAGTCCTAATTTTCTACTTTCATCTACTAACTCCTGCAACATTTCCTACAGCTCTGAAGCATTATTTGCAAAAACAACTACATCATCTGCAAAATCTAAATGACTTAAATACTCTCCATTTACTTTCACTCCTTTAGTTTCCCATTTTAATCCACAAAATACTTCTTGGAGCACTGCTGTAAAGAGTTTTGGAGATATGGAGTCACCTTGTCTTACACCTTTCTCAATATTGATTTTTCCAGTATCATTACGTAATCTAATTGTTGCTGTTGCATTTTTATAAATATTCTTTAAAATATGACAATATCCTGGATCTATACCTTGATGATCCAATGCTTTAATCACTGAAGAAATGTGTATAGAATCAAATGCCTTTTCATAATCTAAAAATCCAAAACATAATGACAACTCATATTCGTTTGTCCTTTCTATGACTTCTCTCAATACCTGGATATGATCTATTGTACTAAAACCACTTTTAAATCCAGCTTGTTCTCTTGGTTGGTGGAAATCCAAAGTTCTCTGTAGATGAGTTGTAATTATCTTGGTAAAAATTTTATATAAAACTGATAAAAGGCTGATAGGTCTGTAATTTCTAATATCTTCTTTATCACCTTTTTAAAATATTAATATTATTACTGCATTCTTCCAATCTTCCGGTACATCTTTATCATTTAGACATTTGGTATATAACTTTTCTAAAATTGTTTCTATTTCTTCACCTGCTTCTTTTAATATATTGATTATAATTCCATCATTTCCTGGAGCCTTTCCTTTCTTCATACACTTAATTGCATGTCTCACTTTTTCATTTAAAATTCTGGTTAATTCAGATAGATATAGGAGGTACTTGTTCTTTATTACTACATAATTCTTGATAAAAATCTTCTACCAATTTCATGATGTCATCTCTCTTTTTAGTAATAATTCCATCTTTTTTTTTTATTGCAGATATAAATTTCCTACCAATACCAAAATGTTGTTTAACATTTTTGAGACTTTTATTTTCTTCTACAGCTTTCCTTGCTATTTCACAGTTATACTTTCTTATATCATTTTCAACTCTTTTCCATACCATTTTACAAAATTCGAGATATTCAATTCTTTTTAATACATCATTTTTGTATATCTTCATATTCCTTCTTTTCTTCATAAATTCTCTAGTCTCAGTAGAAATTTTATTAGTCAATTGCTGCTTTTTTCAGATCGGAAGAGCACACGTGCAGTTTTTAAAAGTGTATCAGTTATTTTCACATTAATTTCATTCAAATCTGTATCATGTTCAAAATCTCCTAACACTTGAAACCTATTTGTAAGTTCTAATTTAAATTCATTAGAATGTTTCTGAAGATTAGGAATATCAACTGTAAATATTGTTTTTCTTAATAATTTTTGTCTTTCCAGTTTTACATTAACACGTAACTTACACCTTACTAATCGATGATCACTTCCTGTGTTAAATTTATTAAGAAAATTACAGTCTTGAAATATGTATTTTCTGTTAGTCAAAATATATTCCGATTCTTCTGTACCTTCATTTGGATGCTTCCATGTCCATTTCCTTTTAACATTTTTCTCAAAAAATGAATTCATAATATAAAGTTTTTCTTTTTCTGCAAATTCCACAAGTCTATGTCCTCTCTCATTTCTATTACCATAACCAAAATTACCTACAGCAATTTCATCTTTCATTTGTCTACCAATTCTAGCATTCAAGTCTCCCATAACAATTTTAAAATGTTGTTTACTCTGATTAAAAGCCTTTTGTACATCCATATAAAAATCTTCTACTACTTCATCACTATGAGAACTTGTTGGGGCATAAACCTGATTTATCTGCATTTGGTATCTGCTATTAAGTTGTATAACTAATCTTGCCACTCTGTCCAATACACCATCAATTTCCACAATATTGTTTTTCCACTTTTTATTTATAATGAATCCTACTCCACTTGTATTTCCAACATGTGTGCCTTTATAATAAAGTATATGTCCACTTTTTAAATCAATTGTTTCTTCTCCTTTTCTTCTAACTTCACAAAGTCCAATAATGTCCCATTTAATATAAGATAGTTCTTCTTCTAATTCTTGCAATCTTCCTTCACTTGAAAGTGATCTGCAGTTGTAAGTACCTAAATAAAAAGTCGTCATCAAATGGCAGCCTGGGACCGCAATCAGGGAATTCTTAGCACCCTCTGCCTTCAGCCACCAACCGCTGCCTTGGTTGGTGACTTTACAGCCTCCTGGGAATAAGGGCCATGCTTTATTTTTGTCTGTCATAATTGTATATATGTATTGGAAAAATATTTATCATTTACACAAACATTCATTCTGCCTTATCAGGCACTGAGAAGAAAGACCATGGTGTTTCTTGATCTTAAACTCAGAGGTAAAAAGCCAATAAACTCACCACGCTGGCTAATGCTTGTTGGTGAGCAGCCCATCCATGTTCGTATACTATATGAATTATCACATAGTAATAACAGCTGCAATGACAAGAACGTATGGAGTGGACATTAGGAATTTGCCCTGCTCCGTTCCTTTAAGGCCTCCAAGAGGAATCAAAGAGTCTCCTTTCAGTTAATAGCAAACTCCTTTCTGCAGCCTGAAATACATATATTGGTGAGTATTTATCTTTTCAACATGTGTGTGATCAGAGATGGCATAGAGAGTTGAGGGTCATGTGAAAGTTTGAATTCGAATCCCACATACTTACATACTATATATATATATATTGTAGATATATTCTTATTTCCCACACATATATAGATTCTTCAATTAAAA